>CAUYSK010028165.1:0-18684 GCA_963575035.1 Avahi laniger | reverse complement strand
GTAATTCTTCAAAAAGTTAAACATAGAGTTACCATTTGACCCAGCAAATCCACTCCAATGTATATACTCAAAAGAAATGAAAACATATGCCTATACAAAAACTTATATACTAATATTCATAGCAACATTATTCATAACAGCCAAAAGGTAGAAACAGTTCAAATGTCCATCAACTGATGAAGAGATAAACAAAATGTTGTATATCCATGAAATGGAATATTATTCAGTCATAAAAAGGAATGAAGTACTGATACGCTACAATATGGATAAACCTTGAAAACATTATGCTAAGTGAAATATGCCAGTCATAAGCCACATAGTATATGATTTTGTTCATATGAAATGTCCAGAATAGACAAACATATAGAGACAAAAAAGTAGATTTGTGATTGCTTAAAGTTGGGAGGATAAGTAGGTTTGGGGTGATAACTAAAGGAAACAAGTTTCTTTGTGAAGCGATAAAAATGTCCTAAAATTAATTACACAACTTTGTGATCATATACAAATCTGTAAGAGATGGTTGCACAATTCTGAAAATACTAAAAACCATTGAATTATACACTTTGAATGAGTGAACTGTATGGTATATCAATTATATCTCAAAAAAAGCTATTTTTACAAAAAAAAGAGATAAAGCAAAAAACTAAAACTAAAAAAAAGATAAAATAACATGTATATGTATGTATACATAGAGAGATTTTTATTTAATTTTAAAATACATATGCATAGAAAAAAAGAGTGGTATTTTATTCTTCATATTGGCTTCTGTTTTCCTAATTTTTTTTACATAAACACAGAAAATGTATAAATTCAGGTTTAAAAGACCTAGCCACAGACCACAAAATACATGGATTTTTGTTGATTCAAAAATAAAATCAGAGAAATGGCCTATCATTTTAATCATGCTAAATTTATGAATCCCACAAATACACAAAAATAACTAATTCCAATGCAATTTCTATCAAAATCCCAACATTTTTTGCAAAAATAGGAAACTCCATCCTAAAATTTCCATAAAATTTCAAGGAACTCTGAATAACCAAAACAATCTTAAAAAAAAAAAGTGGGAGGTCTCACACTTCTTGACTTCAAAACTTACTCAAAGCTATAGCCTACAATAATCAAAACAGTGTGGTACCATCATAACGACAGACATATAGATCAATAAAACAGAACAGAAAGCCCAGAAATACACCCTCACAAATATGGTCAAATGATTTTCCACTAGGGTGCCAAGACCATCCAATGGGAAAAAGACACATTTTTCTACAAATGATGCTGGGAAAACTGGCTATCCTCACACAAAGAAATGAAATTAGACCCTTACCTTACACTATTACATAAAAATGACTCAAAATGGAACAAAGACCTAAACATAAGAGATAAAACTTAAAAACTTTTAAAATATAGAGGAAAAGCTTCATGACATTAGATTTAGCAATGATTTCTTATGTATGATACCAAAAGCACAGGTAAAAGAAAAAACAAATAAACTGGACTACATCAAAATTAAAAAATTTTTTGCACCAAACACACTGTCAACAGAGTGAGAAGAAAGCCCACAGATGGGGAGAAAATATTTCTAAATCATATATCTGATAAAGGGTTCATCTTATAATACATAAAGAACTCATACAACTCAACAATAAAAAAACAAACAACCCAATTCAAAAACAGCAGAAGACTTTAATAGACATTTCTCCAAAGAAGATATACAAATGGTCAATAAGCACTTGAAAAGATGTCCAATATAACTAATCATGAGAGAAATGTAAGTCAAAATCACAATGAGATACTACTTCACACTCATTAGGAACAATTATCAAACAATAAAAATAGAAAATAACAAGTGTTGGTGAGGCTGTGTAAAAATTGGAATCCTTATACACTGTTGATGGGAATGCAAGGAATGCAAAATGGTGCAGACACAGTGGAAAACAATACGGCATTTCCTTCAAAAAATTAAACATAGAATTACCATATGATCCAGCAATTTCACTTCTGAGAATACACCCCAAAAAATTAAAAGCAGAAACTCAAACAGATAGCTGTACACATATTTTCTTAGAAACATTATTCACAATAGCCAAAAGGTGGAAGCAGTTCAAATGCCCATCAACAGATTAATGGATAAACAAAATGTGGTATACACATATAATGGAATATTTATTCGGCCTTAAAAAAGACGGACATTCTGACACGTGAGAGAATATGGATGATCTTTGAAGATATCAGCTCTAAGGGAAACAAGTCAGTCATAAAAGAGCAAATACCGTATCACTCTACTTACATGAGGTACCTAGAGTAGTCAAATTCACAGAGACAGAAAGGAAATGGTGGTTTTCAGGGGCAAAGGGAAGGGGGAATAGGGACTTATTGCTTCAGTTTTTTAAGATAATGGTGGCCACTATTATCCAACATCTATGTACTTAATGCCACTGAACTCTATACTTAAAAATTGTTAAAATAGTAAATTTTACGTTACATGTATTTTATCACAATGTTTTTTTTAAAAAAAAAAGGGGATTGTCCTGATGACTAGGTAAAAAGCCACAGACAAAAATTCAATCTTCATTTCTTTACATGTCCAATGGCCAATTGTAAAATATATTCTTTTACTAAAATATTATATGAGTATATGATATCTCCAGTTATTGTGATCCACATAATCTATTGTTCTCATTAGGTATTCGAAATACGTCTGAGATTTAGTATTTTTTCCTTTAAGGTAAACTCTTAAAACTATCTGATCAAAACTTTACAAGCAGGAGTCATACCTGATATAAAGCCAGAGAGTGTCCATACCTCTGGAGAGGTCCCCTTGATAGAGTTCCTACATTCCATATACTGCTTTCTAAATTGTAACTAAAAGCAAGAAAAGAAAATAACATCATAAGCTAAGATTCATTTTTGTTTTTTTAATTTGCATATGCTTTTATTCACTTGTATCCAAGTACTCATTAAATTCAAAAAGAATTATAACTAATAAACTCATAATTTCACATGTAATATTAGAAATTTTTAATAAAGACTCATTCAGAATACACCTATTCTAAATTAGGATTCAACCACCTAAATGTATAATATACATTAACTTGACTAGGATATTTATTACTGGAATTAATTGTCCAATTGCCTTTAATAATTTCAACTAATTGATTAATCTAAATGACAGTGGGCTACTCTGTATTTTAAAATTGTTTTTTTAAAGCCAGCTTTCATTCTTGAAAATAGAAATTCTATTTGTTTAGGTATTCATTTTTATTCTTTTTTTATTAATAGTTGTCATGATTCTTATTTTAATTTTTTATTGCTATATTAATAACGGTTGTACATATTTTGGGGGTACATGTGATACTTTGATACATGTATACATTACAATGTGTAATGTTCAAATTAGGGTAACTGGGGTATCCATTACCTAAAACATTTATCTTTTCTTTGTATTGGGAACACCATAATTCTTCTTTTCTACCTATTTTGAAACATACAATAAATTAGTGTTAACTATAATTTCCTTATTGTACTATTGAATACTAGAACTTATTCCTTCCATCTAAGTGCATTTTGTACCCATTAACCAACTTCTCTTCATCTCCCACTTTCCCCTTCCCTTTCCAGCCTCTGATAACCACCAATCTACTCTCAACCTCCATGACATCCACGTTCTTAGCTCTCACATATGAGTGAGGACATGTAATATTTGTCTTTCTATGCCTGGCTTATTTCACTTAACATAATGACCTCCATTTCCATCCACGCCACTGCAAAAGACAGGATTTCATTCTTTTTTATGTCTGAATAATATTACATTGTGTATAATATATACCACATTTTCTTTATCTATTCATCAGTTGATGGATACTTAGATTGATTCCATATTTTGGTTATTGTGAATAGTGCTGCAATAAACAGAGTGTATATCTTTTTGATATACTGATTTCCTTTCTTTTGGATTTACCCAGTAGTGGGATTGTTTGATTATATAGTAGTTTTATTTTTAGTTTTTTGAGGAACCTCCATATTGTTTTCTACAATAGCTGTACTACTTTACCTTCCCATACACACTTAACTTAGCATTATAAAAATTAACTAAGAACTATATATTTCTGATGTATAAATATAGCCTTTTTATTGATAATGTTTTTAAGATTATGCAAAATGAATTCAATAGTATAGAAGCTTCTACAAAAGTAAGTTACTGCTGGATTATAGGATACAAAAAGAAAATTCATATTTTTTCTATTGGTCTAACATATATGAAAACAGAAGTTCCAAACTGTGGATCTCAAATGCCTATCTAACAGAATTCCAGTTGGACTATCACCATATTCTACATTTAAATCTCCTTAGTTTGCCAAAACATACAAGAGGAAGCACCCAGCCAAGAAACAGGGTCCTGTCCTAAGAAGCTCATTATCAATTATTACATCCCATTTCTTTTTCTTCCTCCAACTCATCAGGAGAGACAAAGAAGTGCCCCTTCACAAGAAAGGTAAGGGTTACCAAAACTGTTTTCAACATTGTTTAACTTATTTCCAAGCTTGGAGTTGTAAGATATATGTGTAAGACACAAATGAGGAAATATAATCAATCAGAACATAACTTTCACAGACTTGCGCCACTAAATTTACCTATCTACGAGTACCTGCAGCCAACACACTGCTTTCCACCAAGTTATCACTCAGGGTTTGGCAAACTATTTCCATAAAGGGTCAGACAGTAAATAGTTTAGCCTTTGTGGACCACATTGGTCTCACATTTTCTTCTTTATTTTTTAAACAGCCCCAATTTATTTTTTTAATTTTTTATTTTTAATTATTATGGGTATATAATAGCCATTAAAAATGCAAAAACCATTCTTAGCTCCCAGGCCCTAGGCCCCTACTCTGTAATTTGCTGATCCTTGTTAAAAATGAGTTTTCACATTCCTTGTGCTCTAGATTCCACAACACTCCAGCAGTTCTCCCACCTCTTTCCTATATCAACTTTTTTTTTTTTGGTCTTAACAGACCATTGCCATTAGCATACAAACATGGCGTTATTTTTCCCATTAATAAAAAAAGAAAAACTTTTCTTGACCTCCCTCCCTACTTTCAAGATACCCCATTTCTTTACTGTTCCATTTCTTTATTGCCCCTGCCCCCACCAATCTTTCCATTCTCTCTTAAACTAATTCCAGTCAGGCTTTTAACCCCACTACTCCAGTAAAACTGCCTTTGTTAAGGTCAACTTCCTCATGCTAAATTCCATGGCCACTTTTCAGTCTTCACTTTTCTTAACCTGGCTAATGAACAGCATTTGACATTGCCAGTCATTCCTTCCTCTTCATACACTGTCTTCCCTTGCCTTGGAAGACACTGCATTTTTTTCAGCTTTTCCTATCTCACTGGTCACTCTTTTTCAGTCTCCTTTGCTGGTTTCTCCTCTTCCTCCCAACCTCTTAGTGTGATACGGTGCCTCAGGCTCACTTCTTGGTCCTCTTCTCTATCTAGAACTCATTCCCTTGCTAATCTCATCCTAATTCAATCCCTGTTTCTACTCTTCCTCCCAATCCACAGTACATTATCAAGAGAGTGGCCGTGGTGAGCTCTTTTAAAGTAAAACTCAAAGCAAGCTCAAAACCCTCCCATGACTCCCAAAACATCCACAATACCCTACATGATCTGTCTCCCTCCTCCATTATCGCTCTAATTCTGTGCTTCCCTCTCATATATTCCATGCAAATTACATGGGCTTTGTTTTTGCTCCTCAAACACTTCAAGGAGCTCCTACCTTAAGCCCCTGATGTGGCTCTTTTGGTGTCTACATATAACTGTACTGATAATGCTCTGATCTCCTTCAAGTCTTTGCTCAGTTCTCACTTTTCTCATGAAATCTACCTTGACTACTACATTTTTAATTGCAACTCCCTCCTCTTTGGCACTCCTGATTTGCTTACCTGCTGCTATCTATCTATCTATCTGTCCATCTATCTCTAAATACGTACATATGTTAATATATATAATTTACTTTGGTGATTATGTTTGGTTTTTCATTGCCAGTCTTTCCTCACTACTTTTACAAAAACAGGGGCATTTGTTATGTTCACTGATATATCTCAAACACCAAGCACATACTTAAGTGTTCAAAACAGTTTGCTATGCTCATGAATACGTGTTAATTTCACTAATGCTAATGTATACAGATTCTGTAAAACAGTCTTTTTCTAATTTAGTAGACACTACTACAGAACTTTTATGTTACTTATTGAATGGTTTTGTCTTAGAATGTAACATCTACACCCCAATTAAATTCCACTACAGAAAATAAATCAAATTATGACTGACACTATCACTTCTAAAAGCTGTTTAAATATCCTTACCTACAATTGAACTACATTCAGAATGATGAAAAATATTCTCTAACCTGTGGAAACAGCAACAAAGTTACTTCTAAGCTGATACTTCATAACTTATTACAAATCTATATAAATACTGTAACCAAAGAAATCAGGTTTCAGACAAAAATAGTTAAAGTATCTGTTTCAAATGAAAAATATACAAGTGAAAGAGAATATCAAATAATACTCATCACTTAATTTTAAATATGCTATTAAACTTGCACAGATACAACTTTTAAAATTCCCATGTTTCCTTGAAAATTTTGCTCTTTCTATTCACAATTCAACTTTGGAAATATCACATTTTAATTCAAAATTCAACTCTAATTTCATAGGCTTTTCATTTTATTTAATCATAGTTAATTTTTTAATTTTCACATTTAAATCTCATTATTTCTTCAGGTTCTTTTCACATCCGAACAATTCATTTTAATCCCATCAAATCTCTTTTAATTCTTTCTACAATATTTTATTCTTCATATATTATATTACAGAATTCTAATTCTTCATTTAAATATTTACCTAAAACTCTCTCTCCCTCTCTGCAGAACTTATTTTATTTTATAATTTAATTCTAGTCACATTCAATGTTTTTTAAAGCAAATCTTCCCTTATAGAATGCTTTTAAATATTCAAAATTAACAGGGCTAATATATTCAGTGCGTAGAGTTGTCAAATAAAATACTGGATACTCAGTTAAATCTGAATTTCAGATAAACAACAAACAATTTTTAGTTAAAACTATGACCCATGCAATATTTGGGGCAAAACAAAAATATATATACTGTAAGAGGCTTTCTTATACTAAAAATTTATTTGTTGTGTATCTGAAATTCATGTCTAACTGGATGTCCTGTATATTTATCTGCTGGATCTAAAAATTCTATTTGGTTCATGCCATTATGGTATACTGTCCAGGGCCAGTTCTGATTGGTTGATACCCAAGTTGCAACAGTTACTACATATTGCAAATATCACCCTTGAAAACAACATTGATAATCAAATGATTTTCCCTATTTCCTCTTTTATTTTGTTATAGAATGGTTTATAGAATATAGTCATCAGCTGAAAAAGAAATCAGATAAATCCATGTGATTTCCCTTATCCAATTATGTAGAGAACAATCTCTGCTGAGCCAACAGTAAATGAATGATCTATTTTATAATGCAGGCACTATACTCCCAACAAAAGTCTGTAAAGTACATACAAAGTAAAAGTTCAGGTAAATTAAAATTTACAGAACAAACTGAAAGTACTTTTATATATGTGCTTACACTTCATTCTGAAAAATTAAAGGTGGTATATAATACATTATGTCCAATATAGGCATGGCCTGCCCTTATTTGAAGTTAACATTTTCAAATTCAGAATTTACTTAAAGCACTCTAGAGAGAGAATGAAATTTCTACACAAAGAAAACTGTATGTGCAATGACAAATAATTAACTATGGACATATTGAGTTCATACATTCCCAAATCAGTCCCATTAATAAACAGATACTATCACAAAACTAACCGCAAGTGGTTGGACAGCAATAAAACATTTATGATAAAAATCCAGCCTAAAAAAACAGATGGTGAAAATCTGAAAATAAATACTTACTTCAGGACCATTTGAAAAGAACTGTAGTTAAAAGTATATCCACCAATCACCCACATAAATTTCCCATGTAAAACTGCTTTGTGTGAAGCCCGACCTACAGAAGGACTGAAGGGTTTAACATTTGGCAGAATCCAGTAAGACTCAGTAGAAGGAACATTCAAAGAACAATCAGGACCTATTAAAAACAAAAAAAATCACACAACACACTGAATTAAACGAAGACTTTAGATTATAGAAGTAAATATATGGATTAGGAGACTTTAAGAATACAATGCTTATCATATTAATAAATGTAACATATATAATAAATGATCCAAACTATAGCTTATAAGAAAAATACTAACAGCAAATGTAATGCCCAGAAGAGAAAAAATCAGACTTGGATACATTCAAAGAAATATCACAATCTAAAAGAATGATTTAAATAATACAAATTTCAGATTTACTTTACTATGCTACTAGAATGTCAAAATGGAAAACAATGTACTCAAAACCCAGTTCTGTCACTTACTAGCAATGAGACTTTGGGCAAGTCTGTTTACCTCTCGCATCATCAAGCCTCCATCTATAAAATGGAAATAACAATCTACCCCCAAGGGTTATTATAAATATTATTGTTAAAAAATAGTAGAATTAAAAGTATTAGTAGATTATAAACTACGAAAATATAAAAATAAAGATTACATTTTTCTTAGCATTGTTATTAAGAACAACCAAAACTGGCTTTAGTAGGGAACTTTATATATCCTCAAAAAGAAAAAATTATTATGCATAATAAAAACAATTAATGCAGAAAAATTTCAAATATTATAAAATTGAAAACACAGCCTTTTCCTATCCATATTCATGATGTTACTCATGAGTCTTAGTTTCCTCGTCTGTAAAATATAGGAGACTAGCCTAGATCATGGAAGGATCATTCAATGGAAGGAATGTTCCTAAAGGGAGTATATTTTCATCAAACCCTGGGGTACACAAATTATTTTAATTTTGATAAAACTAAATTATGCTCAAATACTAGACATAAACACACGCTTAAATTTCTTTTATGGTATAAAACAAACATAAATGTATAAATCATTTATAAGCAACCTTATAAAACTAATAAAATTAACATTTACTTAATATGATGTATAATACTCTTTTGTTCAAACTAAATAATTGATCCCAAGTTGAAAATCAGACTAATTCTTAGAGTACCTTTTTTACATAATTTTAGCATACCTATATTATTTTGACAACATAATTGTCCCACCATTTTCCTTCCCTCCATTTACAAATCTTTTTAATTTATATATTATAGCATATCATCATCTGTTCTTCACTTGTCACAAAAGAATTGGTGCACTGCACTTGCATTCTTTTTAGCCTGCAATAATTATAGGTATACTACTTACTCCCAACTTAATAGTCAGCACAAACACTGGCATTGCAATCAAGCAGCATTACTCAGTTATGGGATCAGGCAGTTGATCTTAAATTTGCTTATTTCAAAAAGTTCACAAAATTTTAAAACTTCCAAGCAGATTGTTCTTATTTAAGAAGCATTGGCCCATACAGTTTGCATTTTGTTCAGTTGTTCACTCATCCATGTATTCATTCATTCATCTTCAATATCTTTTCAATCCTTACATTATATGGGTCTGTATTTTTCAGGAATAAACTAGGAAGTATCCTAGATTATCTCTTTGATAATGATATAATCTTTTAAATCAAATATAGAAAACTTTATTATTTATAAGTGAAAAGACTGTGAACTATTCTTTGATAATTAGAGATATTAAAGGAATTTCTTTTTTAAAAAAATTTCTTTTGACTACAATTCTATTTCTTATTTATTTTTATTTCATAACTAAAATATCTCATATCATCCAGGATGGAGCTGGAGCCCATTCTTTGAAGTGAAGTACCACAAGAATAACTACAATTCTAAAACATTTAGAAATCACTTAACTCCAAATCCAGCCCACTAGGTGTTTTTGAAATAAAGTTTTATTAAAACACAGCCATGCTTATTCAGTTAAGTGTTGTCTATGGCTGCTTTAGCAGAGTTGAGTAACCGCAACTATGTAGCCTGAAAAGTAAAAAATATTTACTATCTGGCCTTTTACAGAAAAGTTTGCCAACCTCTAAATTAACTGAAGATCATATAGACATTATATATAAGTAATACATCTATTGGTATGAAGTTTTTTATCTTATTTTACTAAAAGGAAATGTGTATTTATTTTAAATCATGTAAGTCAGGTATAACAAACCAAATAGAGTAAAATGTTAACAATAGGTGAATCTGGGTAGAGGGCATTCAAATAGTCTTGGTACTATTCCTATTCTTATAACTTTTCTATAACTTTGAAATTATTCTTAAATAATTAAAAACAGAATACCACCCAAAGGCACAGAGTTAGAAGCAGTCAGGTTATACAATACATGAGTATGACTTGGCAAAGAGTTTGATAGAGAACAATGGCATGAAAAAATCTTAAGAGACAAGGATATATTTGAATAACTAATGTATTTATCAAACCTGCATTAAAGCAAAATACTGCAGAGCAAGTTTACACTAGGATGAATAATAGCTCCCACAGATATTCAGGTCCTAATCACCTGAACCTGTGAATTTTACCTCACATGGCAAAAGGAACTTTGCAGATGTGACTAATTTAAAGATTTTGAGAGTTAGGGTATTATCATAGATTATCTGAGTGGGCTCTAAATGTAATCACAGGTGTCCTTATGACAGAGGTAGATTTGACAACAGAAGAAAGCAATGTGACCACTGAAGATGCTGCACTCCTAGATTTGAAGATAGAGGAATAAGGCAAGTAACGCAGGGAATGCAGTTCCAGAAGCTAGAAAATCAAGGAAATAAATTCTCTCCTATAGCCTCCAGCCCTGCCAAGACCTTTATTTTGACCCAGGGATATTGATTTCAGACTTCTGGCCTCCAGAATGGTAAGAGATTAATAAATGTATATTGTTTTAAGATACCAAATTTGTGGTAATTTGTTTCAGCAGCTGTAAGAAACTAATACTAATAATTAATGTATTAATTTAATTTGAACAAAATATTATTTAATACAGAAAATAGAACTCTAAAGATATTTCTAAAATTTTATTCTATAATCTAAAATACCTAATTTTCTACACAAAAGGAAATAGCAATCAAAATTCTTCCTATCTCTGTTATTAATATATTTTATGTCACCTGTAGTAATTATTAGAAGGAATGGCCTATAGCCAAACCTATAGATTGTCTTTATTTTACTCTGAATTATTAAGTTTATAAATAGAATAATAAGATTTATAAATATAATTTAAAGATTGAAGGAAAATTAGATGTCTTAATTTGTGGCTTTCTGCATTCTATAACCAAAATAATTAAAAATGTAAATTAATAAACCAAATATTAATTTAAAACACAAATAATATAAAGAGTACCTTATATACAAAGACTTTCCCATCTATTAAAAATCTAATATTAAAGGCCATCCAAGCAAGACTCCCCTTTTTTCAATATTTTTAATAATACATAATAATTATATTTATGGGGTGCACATGGTATCTGAATACATGCATATGATGTGTAATGATCAAAACAGGATATCCATCATCTCAAACATTACTAATTTCTTTTGTTGGGAACATTCCAAATCCTCTAGCTATGAAATATACAAAAAATTATTATCAACTATATTCACCATACTGTGCTATTGAACATTAGAACTTATTTCTTCTATCTGACTGTAATTTTGTATCCATTAACCAACCTCAGTTTATCTTCCCCCTACCTTCCCAACCTCTGGTAACCATCGTTCTACCCTCTATCTCCATGAGATAAATTATTTTAGCTCCCACATGTAAGTGAGAACGTGTGATATTTGCAAGATTCCCTTTATTATAAAAATATGTCCATAAAAAAAATCTTCTACCACTTCATAATCTGGTATCTCACGCAACATCTCTGCATAACTCTCCCTATATAATTTCTCTCAATCAATATGGGAATCTTCTGAAGGTAGCAGGTCTCAGCTATTTTTAAAAGGGTATAATAAACTAATTCACATTACAAAGGACCTTCTTAAAGATTTAATATGCTATTTTCACCACAGGTTATGTAAAGTTTAATAAATCATAGAGCATAAATAAATTTCTAGTGCTATAACTTTAGGCATTAGTGACAGCTGCTGAGAATCAGATTTTTGAGGGAAAAAAGCAATTACATAATCACACAAGGCAGAATTATACTCTGATCTCTCCCAAACTTATATGCCCAGCCCCACAATCTCTGATAAATTCAAACTACTTCTTGACATTTCCATTGAATGTCTAATAATCATCTCACATGTCCAAAACTAAAACCATGATTGTTTCCTCCCAAACCTGCTCCTTCACCAGTTTTTACCATCTGAGTAAATGGCACTTCCACTCCCCCAGTTGCTCAAGGCGAAAGCCTTGGTGTCATTCTTAAATTCTCTCTTTCTCCCACACCCCACATCCAATCCGCTAACAAATCAAACATTAATTAGCTACGCAAAGATTATAGACTTTCCACATGTTAAAATATGGAAATGCTTCAATGATTTTTGGTAAGCAGATGTGCCTCAGCATCCCAAGTATCAACCTTACCTTCCCAGTTCCCCTGACTCCTCACCAGAGATAATTCAGACCTCCTTACAAAAAATAACCAAAAGGGTAATGCCTGGCACAGCATGGCTCATCCAGGATCTTTCTCCAGTCCTCAGGCCAGCATCCATTTTGACTCATGTCCTGTCTGTGCCTTAACAATTATAAACATATTTAAACGCTATCACCCCACCACTGATCCCCTTCCTCTGCAACTATCATCCTAAGTCCAAGCCACCATCCACTCCTACCTGGACTACTGCAAGAGTCTCCAAACCGGTTCCCTTATTTCCATTCTTGTTCCTTTCCCATCACATTCAACTCTCCACAATGCAAACCAGAATGATTAAAAATGTATTATAAATCCACTCCTATCACTCCCCTACTTAAAATCCTTCAGTGATTTCCCATCACACTTAAAGTAAAATGAAAAATTCTTAACATGGCCTACAACCACTACATAATTAGCCTCAGTATACACTTACTGAATTCATGAATGAATTCAATCAATGGATAGATGAATGAAAGGCACCCTAGAGCTGTAAAGGAGTACGAGCATGAGCTATGGAGTCAAACCTAGCTTTCCTACTTACTAGCTCTGAAACATTGGACAAAGCTATTTATAATAACATCTCTAAGCTTCAGTTTAATTTAGAACATAGGATTTTGTGAAGATAAAATGAGATCCTATATGAAACATTTAATATTTAATATTATAATAAATGCTTCATAATAGTACCTTATTGTTATTAAGTCAATCCCCTCATTTGTATACAAGGAAATTAAGTATAATTATGTCAACATAGAAAAGAAATTAATGAAGCTTAGTGCTATTAGATATTATAAACATACAAGCTAAAAGAAAAAAGTAAAATTACAGTGAAAAATTTCTATAATCACAGGTAAATCTGATTGAGAAGTAATTGCAAAGAATAAATATAGAATAAAGTACTACAAAGTTTTGAAAGTTTTTCCAAAGCAATTCCAGAACTAATGATTTACATTCTTTCTTTCTTTCCAAAGTATCCTAATTATTTTACATAGGAAAATTTTTTTCTAAAGGAATTTATCCCTAATTTTATAATGGAAATCAGCATAAAAATTTTATTTGCCTTACACAAATTAAATTTATAAAACAACTTAACTTCCATAAAAATGGATAAATATTTAAAGTCTTCAGGTGACAGAGAGAACAATCCCTCTAGGGCCCTCAAATTTATGAATAGATTTATATACTAATTTCTGATGTGACTAGAAAAACTATTTAATTTTAGAGTTTTTTGTTACTGTCCACAGCATCTGTTCATTGTTTATTTATCAAGAGAAACTATTTTTTAGCCCACATATTCATGTTTCATAGCTCAAAAACACAGGTTAGTGACAAACTTCTACGTAATTCAATCCAAAGAAATTCTTTATATTTGAAAACCACTGTGATTTGAACTCTGAAAGATATCAGCCTTTCTCATCTCCTCAAAATCTTTTCTGGAATCATAATTTCTGTAGAAATCTGCATATGCCTTCTTACTTCGTTAAGCCACAGCAAACTTACAGAGAGCGGCAACCCTCAGGGATACAGTGAATACTCCAACAATATGAAATCACAGATGCCTGGCCAGCAGGCCATGAATAAGAGGTTTTATTGAACCACTGGAAGCCACAGTAGTTTATTGTTCTTTATAGTATGTCAACCTTAAGTAATGATATCCAGATGACATTAAATATGAAGTTTATTTGAGCCCAAAACTTGAGGATGGCCACCCAGGAACACAGATTCAAGTTGCTCTGAATATATACTCTGATTAGCAGCAGTTACAGTGTTGTTTTTTTTTTAATTTTAGTTTTAAGTTTAATTTTTAAAACTAATTAATACATACAAACAGACAGAATGGAAAACCTAGAAGTAACATTTTATCTCTCCCAACAACTAGGCAGATGAGTTATTCCTTTTGATTTCTAAAAACAAGAATTATTTTGACTAGCACTCTGGGAGGCCGAGGCGGGTGGATCACTCAAGGTCAGGAGTTCGAGACCAGCCTGACCAAGAGCGAGACCCCGTCTCTACTAAAAATAGAAAGAAATTATCTGGACAGCTAAAAAAATATACATACAGAAAAAATTAGCCGGGGATGGTGGCGCATGCCTGTAGTCCCAGCTACTCGGAGGCTGAGGCAGTAGGATGGCTTGAGCTCAGGAGTTTGAGGTTGCTGTGAGCTAGGATGATGCCACAGCACTCTAGCCTGGGCAACAGAGTGAGACTCTGTCTAAAAAAAAAAAAAAAAAAAAAAAGAATTATTTTGAGTTAAGTTTCTTTATATTATTTCTGAAATGTGAAAACATTCATGAAAGTAGAAAGCAGGAAAAGAACCAAAAAGCAATCCAGTCAAATAAGGGATTTTCAGGGGCTAAAATTAATCTTACTCCAGGATTTTAGACTTTCTTTTGATACAGTTTTGGCTCATACCTTTAACTTATATTTAACCTAGATTATCATAAAAAAGCATTTATTTTGCTATTAAGGTGGTACACATTTAAAGAGACAAATTGTTTTCTTTTTGTAGTTCTCAACTAAAAACATTAAATAAATACTGCTAAGTTTTAACTATATCAAATGCAGGTTGTTATTTTTTTTTCCAGCATATTATGGGGGTACAGATGTTTAGGTTATGTTGCCCTTCCCCTCCCCCCCAAGTCTGAGCTTCAAGGGTATCCATCCTCAAATGCAGGTTGTTAAGTTGCACCTCTTAGTAACTCTATACCATACATACATTTTTGGTATTTTAAATAAATCCAATAATCAGAAAAAAATATACCCTCTAACAGTATCTCTAGTGTAGTATGTCAGTTAGGTTTCTTGATTGTAAGCCACAGAAACTAATTTGGCTAGCTTAAGGAAAACTGGGAATTTATTAGAAAAATATGTAAAATTTAGGGAATTTTTCAGAGAGGAAAAAAATCAAGCTTACAATAGACAGAAACCTGCATTTATCATCCCATCAAGACTATCCTCAATTAGCAAAAGGTAATTTCCCAAAAAGAAATTGGATTGTTTATAGGAAGGGGAAAATATGCTTGGAAGAGAGATTTTAAGAGAGGCATATGTAGCTTACTGTAATTATTCTGGAAATAGTCTTACGATTTAATGGGTCCACTAAATCTGAAGTTCTCCAATAAAATTCAAAACAAGATAAAATCATTCGAAGAGTTCTATCTTCTACCATCATTAGAAAAATTTTATTTTGTTACAGTATCCAAAGTATTCTATACATGTTGTAGACCCATAATACCAATTTCCAAAGGCCAGGTATCAATTTTAGCATATTTTAAATGTCCACAACTATTCTGACAATATGTTAATTTTATAAAACAATAAACTGTGTAAGTGGTAATCATTATACTAGAATAGTCACAAAGTATATAAATCGTATGCCTAATATCTAAATATTATTCACAAATTCAAGCTTTTATTGATTAACAAAATGCATTAAACCTGATTGCAAAGAGAAGCAGTTACTAAATCAAAAGCTATCACAAAATATCTATATACTAAAAAAGAAATTGTTTCTGTGATATCAGTCCTTTAAGCATATACAGCAAGGCACTTACTATTACAAATCACTTTGACCTAGTTATCATCCCAAGATTCAGACAAGAGCAAATAATATCTCTGTACAAATAATGAAACTGATAACCAGGTAAGTTAATTGACTTGCCCAAGATAATTCTAATTGTGAATAGGGAAGAGTTCCTCCATACTTCCACAAATTGGAATAACTTTAAGAAATATCCGCTTTAAGAATTACCATGTGTTATGGACTAAATGTTTGTGTCCCCTCCAAATTCATATATTGAAGCCCTAACTCCCCATGTGATGGTAAAAGGCAGTCGGGCTTTGGGGAAGTAATTAGATTTAGAGGAGCTAATTACAGTGGGGTGCTCTTGAAGGGATTAGTGGCCTTATGACAAGAGACCAGAGGGCTTGCTTGCTCTCGCCAGCTGGCTTCCCTTTCTCCAGCTTGCATGTTTACTCTCTCTCTCTCCCTCTTTCTGCCATGTAAGGATAGAGTAAAAAGACAGTCGTCTGCAAGCCAGGAAGATGGCCCTCACCAGAACCCAACCACACTGGCACCCTGATCTCAGACTTTCAGCCTCTAGAACTGTGAGAAATAACTTTTATCTGTTGTTTAAGTGACCCAGTCTGGTATTTTGTTACAGCAGCCTAAACTGACTAAAAATGTATGCTCTGAAGAAAATCTATAAACTATGTTAAAGGTGTTGGAAATGCAATACACACTATTTAAAACAAAATAAACAAACAAACAAACAAAAAGAATCCTAAGAAAGATTTAAGGCACTGGTCCTGATCAGTTGAAAATGATAAATATAGAATTAGCTAGATTGAGAGCAGGATGTGTTTATCTTACAATGTCCGGTCAGAGGCAACAAAATAAATGATTGTAAATACTTCAACTTTAGACAGGCAGCCTTATCTAAGGAAGAAATATATACTCCTAGCATAGAATACTCTATGAATTTTGTTGTGGCCCACAATTCAGTCTTTGGTTCTATTTTTTCTCTATGCTCATTTTGCTGTTAATCTCATCTAATCTCACGGTTTTATGTATCATCAGTGGTTTCCAATTTAACCCAACAACCTCCAAATATATATGTGTGTGTGTGTGTGTGTGTGTGTGTGTGTGTTTGTAATACATATGTATAGAGAGAGAGAGAGAGTGAGTATACAGACCTCTCTCCATCAAACTCCAGACCCATATATCTAACTGACACCTCAAAATCTCCCTTTGGATGTCTAAAAGACATCTCAAGCCAGGCACAGTGGCTCATGTCTGCAATCCCAGCACTTTTGGAGGCGGAGGCTTGACCCCAGGAATCAAGACCAGCCTGTGTAATAGCAAGATCCCCTCTCTACAAAAAATGTAAAAAATTAGCCAGGAGTGGTAGTACATGCCTATAGTCCCAGCTAATCAGAAGACTGAGGCAAAAAAATTGCTTGAGCTCAGGAGTTTTAGGCTACAGTGAGCTATGATGATGCCACTGCACTCTGGGCAGCAGAGCCAGACCCTGTCTCAAAAAAAAAAAAAAAAAAAGACATCTCAAACTTGACATACCAAAACCAGACTAATCTTTCTCCTAAAAATCTTCGTCATATCAGTTGATAACAACTCCATCTTCCCATTTGCTCAAGCCAAAAGCCTTAAAGTTATCTTTGACTCTTCTTTCTCTCATCCCCCACATTCTATCCATCAGCAACTCCTATTAATTCTACTTTAAAATTACATTCAGTATTCAAGCAATTATCCCCACCTTCCACTGCTACCAACCTGTCCACACTACAATTGTCTCTCACCTAGATTATAGCAGTAGTCTCTTAACTGATACATTGCTCCCACAGTCTGTTCTCAGATAGAAGCCAATAGGAACCTTATAAAAACTAAGCCAGATCATATTGATCTTTTGCTCAATACCCTTCAATGCCTCCCGCATTTCATTTAGGGTAAATGTCAAAATCTGTACAATGAGATCTAGAAAAAATAATTCTATGCTTTGTATGAAACCAGAAAAGAGCCCCAATAGCCAAAGCAATCTTAAGCAAAAAGAACAAATTTTACTTTACCACACTTCAAGCTGTATTACAAGGCTATAGTAACCAAAACAGCATATTACTGGCACAAGAACAGAGACATAGACCAATGAATCAGACCAGAAAACCCAGATATAAAACCATCCTCACATTGCCATCTAATCTTTGACAAAGCAGACAAAAACACTGGGGAAGAGAATCCCTATTCAATAAATGGTGCTGGGAAAATTGGATAGCCACATGCAGAAGAATGAAACAGGATCTATACCTCTCACCTCTCACAAAAATTAATTCATGATGCATAACAGACTTAAACCTAAGGCATGAAATTATAAGAATTCTAGAAGAAGAGGTTGGAAAAACTCTTATAGATATCAGCCTAGGCAAAGAATTTATGAAGAAGACCACAAAGGCAATCACAGCAACAACAAAAGAAAATAAATGGGACCTGATTAAATTGAAAAGCTTCTG
>CAUYSK010028164.1:0-22517 GCA_963575035.1 Avahi laniger | reverse complement strand
AGCCTCCCGAGTAGCTGGGACTACAGGCATGCGCCACCATGCCCAGCTAATTTTTTCTATATATTTTTAGTTGTCCAATTAATTTCTTTCTATTTTTAGTAGAGACGGGGTCTCACTCTTGCTCAGGCTGGTTTCGAACTCCTGAGCTCAAACAATCTGCCCGCCTTGGCCTCCCAGAGTGCTAGGATTACAGACGTGAGCCACCGCCCGGCCTGGCTGGTGGTTTTGATTAGCTAATATGTATGAGATAGTAAAGTTAATGTGCATAAAGAATGCAATCTAACTAAGTCTGGGCTTGGTAGTCATTGTCACTATATGCTAGGTACTTCAAACATAGTGCCTCCAAGCTTTGAGGCTGGCCTTGATGGTGAGAATTTACTATTTCTAAATGAGGTGGTTGATTCTCACCTGAGCAGCCTTCCTGGAGAAGTAAGAAAGATTAGGGCAGAAGCCAAGAGAGTAAGGATATTCCGCCAGCGGAGGGCAGGGGGAGGTGCTGAGAAACATTTGTTTTGGTGGTGTAAGACTGAGCTAGGACAGAGGATGTAAAAACAAAGAGAGCTGTATGTAAGGTCTTCAGCCATTAGAAGGCCAGAACCTCTTCTATGAACAGACAAATCCTATTTCCTTTTTTTTTTTCTTTGAGACAGAGTTTCACTTTGTTGCCCTGGCTAGAGTGAGTGCCGTGACATTAGCCTCGCTCACACCAACCTCAGACTCCTGGGCTCAAGCAATCCTACTATCTCAGCCTCCCAGGTAGCTGGGACTACAGGCATGTGCCACCATGTCCGGCTAATTTTTTCTATATATTTTTAGCTGTCCAATTAATTTCTTTCTATTTTTGGTAGAGACGGGGGCTCGCTCTTGCTCAGGCTGGTCTCCAACTCCTGAGCTCAAACAATCCGCCCGCCTTGGCCTCCCAGAGTGCTAGGATTACAGGTGTGAGCCACTGCGCCCGGCCCCTATTTCCTTTTGAGGATATCAGTTACTGCATAATTTAAAATGAATCAATGAAATTATATAGCAAACTCTAAAAATTTCTGAACATCTTGGATAGTCAGATGTTTCTACTTCACATCCACCACATCTTGTCAGATAGTATGCCAGGTATCCAGCCATAGCTGGAGAGAACTTAACTCAGGAATGCTACCTCAGTTTCTTTCACATCAGGAATATTCTATGCCACTGAAGCAGAACAGAGGCTTACTCTATATCAAGTTGCAGGGTGGGGTGAAGAATATAAGAATATCATCCGGGGAGACCATGATTTCTCAGTCTATATATAGTTGAATTTATAATTATTTAATAATGGTATATATACATACACAACAGGGAATGGTTTAGAGAGGGATATAAAACTAGTCAGTGTACATAAATTATTATTATGCTTCAGGTTGAATAAAAGTAGAACCTGTTTGAATAAAGTCCCACCGCATACCATTGAGTATAATAGTCATTTGAATACTGTTAAAAATATTTTCCTTATTTATTCATTCACTTTGGCATACTCTGTTTTATTGGATTGATAAAATATGATATTCAAAACAGATTGACAAGATGATTAATATTACTAATATCACCTGTGGAGAAGCACCTGTGGGATTTCCCAGCATAACATAAACACAAAGTTTTGGCTCAGTAAAGGGGTGGCAGCTGGTGTGTAGTATGAACAGACAGCTGTCTAGGAAGCCACTGTCTCCTGGCAACTGAGAAAGACCCATATCGAGGATGAAACATTCCCTTCATCTTGCCAAGTACTTGTGTTGGCAGCATATATGGATGAGTTAGACATTTTGAGGCATTTTTTAATACAAAAAGTAAGTACTTTGAAGTAGATCCTAGAACCTGTTGCAGATGCCACATTCCAATAGAAACATACATAATAGATTTTGTCACATAGCTGCATAAGTTGCTTGAACACTATGTGAGTTAATCTGCAGGGAATTATAATAAATAAAATAATTTTAAAAATAGGCCCTATTTTCTGGAACAGTCTGAAATTCTAACATTAATAGTTTTCCTTTTTTTTCCTGTTTCAAAATGTTTTAAAAAATAACATGTAAAATTGACCCCTTTTTGGTGCACAGTTTTATGAATTTTAACACATATATGAATATGTGTAACCATCACCATAATCAGGCTATTAAAAGTTTGTAATCCTATTTTAAGAGCAAATATTTTTCATTATCATTTCATAATAAGGTGGTAATAACCTATCAAATATGCATTCCCAAGTACTAGAGGAACTGAGTTGGGGAAAAAGATACTTTAAAAAATACTACAAAAAAAAAAAAGAAAATATGAAGAAAAGCAAATGACATAAACCTAACATACTTTACAGTTTTGCAAAATTGCACGTAAGAATTAAAGTCCACTTTAATTCCCTGTCTTCATCAAGAAGACTGATGAAAAGCAGTAAATTATATTGCATATGTAAAACCTACACAGCAGTGATATTATGTTTTTCAGATAAGCAACTACTACTATAAAAATTGTTTCAAATAAGTAAGGAGTGTCTTCTCTACCTATGGCTCTTAGATACCTTTTTGTGCTGGGAAGTAGGTAGATAAAAGGTTTTTGGATCAAGTTGAAACAAATAAACACTTTAATATTATCACCAGAAGACAGTCTTGACAAACCGAACAAAATTTTCATTTGTCTTTTTTCTTGAAAACAAATAAGGAAAATGTTGATTCCTAAAGGGAATGGACTTCTCTAAGGCTCTGTAATGAATTGAAGACAATACAAACAATGATATAGTTCGGAGAATTTCTAAACAGTACTGTTTTACTAAGGTTGCTGAGTATACAGACTTTAAGTCAATAGGCATTGGGAGGAGAACGTGCTGTTTTAAAGCATCTTTAGGATTTCTGAATATCCTACGAATGCCTCACACTGTCATCTGTTGACATATAGAACTTGGATTTTTGCCAGAGAGAGAGATGAAGCCCTAATCCTAACAATCCAGGCAAACAAAGCATCTTTGATGAACTCTTTCATGAAATGCCCATAACAGTGTCGCTCCAATAGAAACCAAGGCTTAGAATAGAAATAGAAAATTAACTTTTATCAAGTCTCAAATGACCCTAAATATACAGACTTTCAGTTCAAGACACATCAGCGAAACAACCTAACCCTCTTGAGTCATGGTATTTGTTGGCAATGGAACCTAGACAAGAGTCCTAGTGTGCTTATTACTATTCTTAATTATAGATATTGATAAATGCCTAGAGCTTTATGTACTGAGATTTACGTATCTCTAATAGGAGGAGGGGTTTGTCAATATATTGGTTTACAGCCCTGACACTGATTCCCAATTGTAAGTATTTTTTTATAGAAATAGATCTAAATACAATCTAATTTATTGCTCTGCAAGAACAGATGGTGAGCAGAAATGTTCCTTAAGCTATTTATTAAATTTAATGACTCTGCTTCTGGCATGCTGTTGGAACTTTTCACCAGTACTAAAACTTTCTTAAGTTGGTTTCTCTTTAATCTGGTCTTGAAAGTTTAGTGTGCATAATAACCTCTGGTGGAACTTTTCTTTTCTTTTCTTTTTTGAGATGAGGTCTTGCTCTGTTGCCCAGGCTAGAGTGCAGTGGCATCATCATAGGTCACTACAACCTTCACCTCCTGGGTTTAAGTGATTCTCTTGCCTCAGCCTCCTGAGTAGCTGGGACTACAGGTGGGTGCCACCTAGGCCGGCTAATTTTTGTAGTGACAGAGTCTTGCTATGTTGCTCAGGCCAGTCTCCAACTCCTGGCCTCGAGTGATCCTCCTGCCTAGGCCTCCCAAAGTGCTATGATTACAGTTGCGAGCCACTGCACTTGGCTTTTATAAATTTTAGTATAGGTCTCCATGCCAGAAGATAGTGAAAGGAAAATATGAAGATTCAGGAAGAGGTTCAGAGATGCAAATTGTATTGTTTGTGTTTTAGATCTGGAAGAGACCTACTAGATATCATTTAGACCAGGGGTCAGCAAACTACAGCCTATGGCCCAAATCTGGCCCACTGCCTGGTTTTGTATGGCTCAAAAGCTAAGGGCAAGGCCGGGCGCGGTGGCTCACGTCTGCAATCCTAGCTCTCTGGGAGGCCGAGGCGGGCGGATTGTTTGAGCTCAGGAGTTCGAAACCAGTCTGAGCAAGAGCGAGACCCCGACTCTACTAAAAACACAAAGAAATTAATCAGACAACTAAAAATATATAGAAAAAATTAGCTGGGCATGGTGGCGCATGCCTGTAGTCCCAGCTACTCAGGAGGCTGAGGCAGAAGGATTGCTTGAGCCCAGGAGCGTGAGGTTGCTGTGAGCTAGGCTGACGCCATGGCACTCACTCCAGCCCGGGCAAAACAGTGAGACTCTGTCTCAAAAAAAAAAAAAAAAAGCTAAGTGCAGTTGTTACATTTTTAAATTTTTTTTTTTTTTAAGTCGAAAGAAGAATATTTTGTGGCATCTGAAGATTATATGAAATTCAAATTTCAGTATCCATAAATAAAGTTTCATTGGAACACAGCCATGCTCATTAATTTACATGTCTATGGCTGCTTTTGCACTGTTAACAGCAGAATTGAGTAGTTGTGACTCAATTTGCCAGGCAAAAAGCTTTTATTTTTATGTGATTAAATTTATCAATATTTTCGTATCTTGAGTCATGGTTAAAAAAGATTTTCTCTGGTATAAAGGAATTTAACCCCTGGTCTCTTTCTTCCAGTTTTCGCATGGCTCCATTTTTTACATACACACACACACTGACACACTTAGTGGGATATATTGCAATGACAAAAAAAGTTGCAAATAAATCTAAAACCTCATTTAGTACTTTTGTTATTAGTAGGCTTGTTGGTTTTATTATTTTGAAGCTATTTTATGTAAATTGCAGGATTAAAAAAATCAGTAATTATGTCAATGTTGTTAGGAAATAGATTTTCAATGTAAGAAAAAAAGAAATACAAATGTAAAATCAAGGAAATTAAGTAAAAACTCTTAAGCATTATATGTGATATGAAATTATCAATATAAACTCATTTTTTTGAAAATTATATATATATATTTTTTGGCACAATTAATTTTAATGTCTCTCCTTTGGGTGGGGGAGAGGTCACACTATCCACTGTTAAAGATGCCCCAAAGGTTGTCTGGCACTTTGGTATAGAAAGGATTTGGTCCAATCTTGTTCTGGCTTAGGATACAAAAAGGCACATAAAGTTGGTGGTTCAAACGCCTCTCTGCTGAGGTGGAGCAGAAGGTGGACAGGGAAGTGATCTGGGAGAGAAGGTAGAAATGTGGGCTTCAGTTCTTATTGACCAAGGCCGTTGGTCCTGGATGGATGCTGGGGTGGCCAAAGGCAGCCTGAGCCCTCATGCTGGGTAGACGCTGCTGTGGTGGCCCCCGTCTGCCAAGTTCACCAGCTCGATGCTTTGGAACCACAGGTGGATCTTCTCTGGGCTTCCTCCACTGAGTTGCTGGCGTGGATAATGTTCCTGCTGATGTGAACGCTGAAGTCTTCCGGTATGATCCCGGGGATAGCCTCAGGCAAGTCAGTGCATCCTATCATGGCCCTCGAGGGTGGACCACATCGTACCCTTCCCAGACCATGGCTACCACGGGCCAGAGCTCATGTAGCTGATGAAGGTAGGGTAGAAGGGCTTTCTCCGCAGGAGGTGCCTTCTCCGCAGAAGGCAAGGAAGCCTTCTGTTGTGGGCACGATCTTCAACCACACCAGGTTGCAGCCCTGCTTCCAAAGTCCTGGATCACACCTCAAACAAGCCGCCCACTGCATCCCATCTGGCTTCAACTTGACCAGGGTCTGCTCTTGAGACCGGAAGGGTCCACCGGAGCTGGTATGCACCAGCTGGCTCCGCCTTGAGCCCACCAGCTGCACAGCAGCCCAGGCGTGCTCATACTGGACTAGACCTAATAATTATTAGGTCATTAAATCTGAAATGTCCAATTTCAAATCAAAAATGTAGTTTATTATATCTCAAACAAGAAGCAGTACAATTAATCAAAGTATGCCCCTGACCTATCAACAGGGTTTTGCCATCATAAGGGTAGCTTGTTTATGCCAGCAGCAAAGCCTGGAGAATGAGTGGTAATGAAAGGTTTTCCACAGCTTGTTAAAAATAGAATATTCTGGCCGGGCTCGGTGGCTCACGCCTGTAATCCTAGCACTCTGGGAGGCCGAGGAGGGCGGATTGTTTGAGCTCAGGAGTTTGAGACTAGCCTGAGCAAGAGTGAGATGCCATCTCTACTAAAAAAATAGAAAGAAATTATCTGGACAACTAAAAATATATATAAAAAAATTAGCCGGGCATGGTGGTGCATGCCTGTAGTCCCAGCTACTTGGGACGCTGAGGCAGTAAGATCGCTTGAGCCCAGGAGTTTGAGGTTGCTGTGAGCTAGGCTAATGCCACGGCACTCCCTCTAGCCAGGGCAACAGAGTGAGACTCTGTCTCAAAAAAAAAAAAAAAATAATAGAATATTTTTCTTTGTAAGAAGTGGTCCAAAGCCTGGAAGAAGTGGTAGTCAGTGGTGCAAGGTCTGGCCAATATGGTGGGTGACAGAGAGTTTCCAAGCCCAGCTGCTGTAGTTTGAGCAGCGTTGTTTGTGCAACATGTGGTGGAGCGTTGTCTTGCAAGAGGGTTGGCCTATCTCTATTGACCAGTCTTGGCTGCTTAGTCACAAGTATCCTCATCACTTTGTTCAATTGGTTGCAGTAGACATCGACTGACCAGGTTTCATGAAGCAATAGTGGATAACACCAGCACTGGACCATCAAATGGACACCATTAGTTTTTTTAAATACATTGAATATATATTAAAATCCATGCATCCATAATGATACTAAAAAAAAGAACCCTCTCCCAAAAGGGGAAAAAGTTTTTCATGTGCTGCCACTGGTGGTGACTATTGATAGGTAGGTAGATGTAGATGTATATAATATTCTGAAAATCTGTGATTAAAAGCAAAAAAATATTTATTCTGTCTTATTAGTAGGAAGACTATGTAACCAAACACATAGCGACCATGTGGGATTTATTTCAGGAATTCTAAGATAGTTCACTATTAGGAAATCTATTAATAAAATTCATCATTAATGGATCTCAGGTGAAAAATGATCATCTCCATAGGTGTTGAAAAGTATTTGGGAAAATCAACAATCAGTCTTGATTTTTTTTTTTTTTTTGAAGACAGAGTCTCAGTCTACTGCCCTGAGTAGAGTGCCGTGGCGTCAGCCTAGCTCACAGCAACCTCAAACTCCTGGACTCAAGCGATCCTTCTGTCTCAGCCTCCCAAGTAGCTGGGACCACAGGCATGCACCACCATGCCCGACTAATTTTTTCTATATATTTTTAGTTGTCCATCTAATTTCTTTCTATTTTTAGTAGAGACAGGGTCTTGCTCTTGCTCAGGCTGGTCTCAAACTCCTGACCTCGAGCGATTCTCCCGCCTCGGCCTCCCAGAGTGCTAGGATTACAGGCATGAGCCACCACGCCCGGCCAATCAGTCTTGATTTTTAAAAATTACTCTGTAAGATAGAAATTAGGTACTTTTCCTAAATTGTGATCAAATATTCTTCAGATCCATATATATAGAATTTACATATATATTTTTAAAAACTGCAAGGTGAAGCAGTAACACTAGAGGCATTTCTACTAAAGACATAAAAAAACAATGATGCCTGGATCACCTCTATTATTTAACATTGTATTGGAGGTAATAGCCAATGCTATTAGGTAAGAGAAAGATATTAGGAGTGTAAAAATGGAAAAGGAAGAAGGAAAACTACTATTATTTGCAAACAATATGGTTGCCTCCCTAAAAAACCCAAGAAATCAACTGAAATTTCACTGTAAGAGAATTCAGTAAGGTAGCAGGGCACAAAATTATACAGAAATTAATAGTTTTTATGTCTTCAGACTACATCCAGATAGAAAATGTAATAAAAGAAGAAAGTCCCATTTATAATAGCAACAAAAAATAACTAGTAATAAATCTAAAACAAGAGATACAAAACCTATATGAAAAAACTTTGAAGACAATACTGATGGATACAAAATAAGATGAGCAAATGGAAAGATACCTGTTCTCAGATAGAAACACTCATCGTTACTAAAGATGTTGGTTAAGTTAATAAAAACTATAATCTGATTTCAATAAACATTCCTGTAAGAGTTGCTTTGATTTCTTCTCTCCACCTTTTTTTTCCAAGTACACAAGTTAATCCTAATGCCCATCTTTAAAAAGTATGAGAGAATAGCCAAGAGACATCAGAAAAAAAGAAGAGCAAATGGTGGCGACCAGCACTTTCAGGTTTATTAAAATACATTTAAAAGTCTCAATAATTAAAGCAGTGTGGTAATAGTGCATGAAAGGGAGACAAACCAGTGGCATCAAATAGAAAAATCCAGAAACACACTCCAAAATATATAAGAATTAAATAATAAAGGTTCATCTCAAACCAGTGGGGCAAAGATAGACTACTCAACAATTCTTGAGACTACTAAGTAGCCATTGAAAAAGGATGAAGTTGGATCTTTACTGTACATATTATACTAAGATAAATTCCAAATGAATCAATATTTAAAATGAAAATTAAAATCATAATAATTCCAGAAGAAAACATGGGAGAATTTTTTTAATATTTTGAAATGTAACATTGACTCAAAATCCAGGTGCCATAAAATAACACTTAAATTTGACTACACAGAAATAAAAAATTGGCTGAGCGCGGTGGCTCACGCCTGTAATCCTAGCACTCTGGGAGGCCGAGGCGGGAGAATCGCTCGAGGTCAGGAGTTTGAGACCAGCCTGAGCAAGAGGGAGACTCTGTCTCTACTAAAAATAGAAAGAAATTAGTCAGACACCTAAAAATATGTATATAAAAAAAAAAATTAGCCGGGCATGGTGGTGCATGCCTGTAGTCCCAGCTACTTGGGAGGCTCAGGCAGAAGAATTGCTTGAACCCAGGAGTTTGAGGTTGCCGTGAGCTAGGCTGACACCATGGCACTCTAGCCTGGGCAACATAGTGAGATTCTGTCTCAAAAAAAAAAAAAAAAAAAGGAAATAAAAAATCTTCTGCATGAACATTTTTGGCAGGTGAAAAATGGAGCAATATTTGTAACTAATAGCACCCACATTTGTGTTAAAGAAAGAAAATCAAGAATTCACATACGCATTTGCTTATGTATGCATAAAGAAACTCTGTAAGGATCCATAGAAAATTAAGAAGAGTAGTTATCTACAGCAGAAGTAGAGAACAGGGTAGATGGAGGAGGAGAATGGGAGGGAAACCTTTCACCGTACAACTTTTTATACATTTTGGCTTTTGAACAGGTGAATATATTGCTTATGTGGAAAGCTGAATTTTTACAAAGTACCAACTCTCTTATAGATTCCTTTCTGGTGCAGAGAGACAAATAAAAACACAAATCAATATACATTTGGAATCCTAGTGAGACAATTAAATCTATGAACATGAGGAACTTATTTAATATATTTCATTAATCTTCGCAGTGCCTCAAAAAAAGCAAAGTACACAGAAATAGCTCAATAAATGCTTTTTGAATAACTATAACATCACTTCTTTTAAGTCCTATTTGTGTGATTATGTTATTGTTCTATTAATTTTTTCAATGTAAGGAGACAGATCATCAATTGAAAATATGACAAACTGTACCTGTTGCCAATAGTGTTGGGAACATATATCTTCAGGTCTTCTGTGACCTCTTTCATCATCCTCTGGTAACCAGACATTCCTCGGTCTTTGATATAACCAGGATTGTTTCTCATTAAATATTCCCCCAAATGATTAATTGGATCAAACCTGGTTGGAATATCAGCTTCTGTCAAAAGCTTCTTCTTTTCCACTTGCATTAACATGTTTTCCACTCCAGGAACTAAGGTGGGTAGAAGTTTGTCAAGCAAATATGCACGAGTATTCAGTGTCATGCTTTCTGTATTAAACCACTCTTTGGCCAAATTATCCTTAGGAATTTTTTTTTCAGCCTTTTTTTCTAGTTCCTTCTTTAGGTTATCCTTATCTATTATTTTCTGCTGCATTGCTTGGGCTCTTGCGTCCACTCTTTCAAAAAGATTTTTCTTCCATGGTTGTTCTAGCTTTGATTTCAGTTCAGATTTATCTAAAGCAAAAATGACTTTTGCAGGTTTTCTAACTACAACATTCCGTGAGAGTTTAGAATCCTTTATCAAACCAGGTGAGATTTCTGGCTGCCCCTCCAGGTTTATTTCTGAGAGGGAAAAATAAAAAAAGTGAAATGTAAGAAATATTAGAAGTAGATTTTAATCTATGTGACTTCAGAATAATATTAGGAAAAAGGTTTTTTTAATATCCATTTACACAGTGTATTGTAACACTAGCAGCTGAAAGTAACAGGAAATCAGACAACAGTGACTTTAACAATAAAGTCATTTATTTTTGACTCAATCAGAAGCGATTCAGCAGTTCAGTGATTTCATTAAGTACCTAGACTGTTTCTATTGCTTTTCGTTCATTTTTTTGTGCTTGTACCTCACGATCACACAATGGCTGTTGTGTGACAGTTCCAGCCATCACTTCCTCACAGGAAAAAAGGATTGAGAACAAAGGAGCTTTCTCCTCTTGAAGCTCTGTTTTACTATTAAAGAGGAAAAGATCCCGGACTCCCTGCTCTAAGACTTCCCTTTACATTCTATTGGTCCTAACTGGTATACGTGCCCACACCTAGACCAATCACTGGTAAAGGTAAATGGGATTACTATGAATAGTTTGATTGCTTTTGAGACAGGGTCTCACTCTGTTGCCCAGGCTAGAGTGCACTGGTGTGATCATAGCTCACTGCAACCTCAAACTCCTGGGCTCAAGTTATTGATCCTCCTGCCTCAGCCTTCCAAGTAGCTGGGATTACAGGCACCCACCACCATGCCTGACTAATTTTTTTCTATTTTTTTGTAGATGGGGTCTCGCTGTGTTGCTCAGGCTGTATGCACAATTTTAGCTAATCATAATTTCTTTCTTTCTTTTTTTTTTTTTTAGAGACAGGGTCTCACTATATCACCCAGGCTGGTCTCAAACTCCTGGCCTCAAAATATCCTCCCACATCAGCTTCCCAAGTAGCTGAGACTACAAATGTGAACCACCTCACTCATCTATAATTTATTTCTTAATGTCAGGGTTTGAACCATTTTTCTCTGATGTCAGGCGATTTTCATCTGCTACAAAATTGAGGTTCAGTTGACAGACGAAAAGGTGGGAAAATATGTGCTGTCTACCATACATGTACATTTAATTACATTTCTTCCCATTCTTGTATTTCCAGTCTCATTCGTATTTTCATTTACAAATGCAGGACAGAGATATTAGACCAAGATGGTGGCCTGAGAACAGGCATCTATATTCCCTACCTACGAAAATATCTAGAAATGATAGGAAATGTTGTGTGTGTGTGTGTGTGTGTGTGTGTGTGTGTGTGTTTAAAATGTAGCATAAGAATGCTGCAATCATGAAGGAGGCCTTCAGTAGTTAGAAATTTGGAGGATCTCTGAAAAAATGTAAGGCAATGGGGATTCACTGATTGATGAAATGATGGGACTAAAAAGATACAGGAGGAGACCACTGTGACATTTGGGAGCAGCTTTGAGGAATCCCAAGTTTAGAGGATGTAGATATGGGTAGCAGGGGAAAGAATGACAATTTTGTGTATCTTCATCCTCATTTATGCAAATCATCAGGCACCAGAGGTGGTCACCCTTACACTGGCATAAGGAAAACAGATGTTTAGGCTAGAGAGGCAGGACTTTCACACACACAGAAAATGAATTATTGACAGACTTCACTGTCTGCACATCTTGTTCCTCCTCCACAATCACTGGCAGCATACTACAGAAAACAGAAACTCTACCCACGGGAAAGCAAACAGGGAATCTCAAATGCAAATGTAAGTACCCATATATAAGATGCATGGAATATTTAAAGAAAACCATCCCTATGACTAAATTCAACAAACATAATAACTAATATCACCCAAGGAAATATCATTAAATAGAACAAATGTAAGGAGTTTCTAAAAGAATTATAATTGATATCCTCAGAGCAGAGAAATTAGAAGAAATAAAAAGAACATTATGAATGTTATTTAAAAAGAACAATTAAGAGAACTTGGACATCTAGTGCTTACATCTTAGTTTCTAATATCATTCTCCAGTTTAAAAAAAAATGAGGATTCCTCCAAGATATGGCTGATTCTAGGACTGGGGCGAGAAATATACAATATGAGACCAGGCACGGTAGTTCATGCCTGTAATCCTAGCACTCTGGGAGGCCAATTTGGGAGGATTGCTTGAGGTCAGAAGTTCAAGACCAGCCTGAGCAAGAGCAAGAACACGTCTCTACACAAAATAGAAAAATTAGCTAGGCATGGTGGTGTGTACCTGTAGTCCCAGCTATTGGGGAGGCTGAGGCAGAAGGATTGTTGAGCCCAGGAGTTCGAGGTTGTGGTGACAAAGGTCACACCACTGCACTCTAGCCTGGGTGACAGAGTGAGACCCTGTCTCAAAAAAATAAACAAATAAAAAATTAAAACAAGATGAGCCTGGAGCATCTTGTAGTGCCAGAAAGAAGGGAAACGCTAAAAAAAAAAAGAAAAAAAACATAGTAAATAAGTAAATGGAGGAGAATAGACTAATCTCCTGTGCGGAAGTATTCCAAATAATTTTTGTAGATACTCTGCACTCAAGGATGCAGAGCATAACTCCCCACTCCTTAAGTGTGGGCTGCACATAGTGACTTCCTCCCAAAGAGTACAGTGTGGAGATGGGAGTGAGGGGATAATAATTTTACAGTTGAGAAATATCACAAATACTATCCCAGGCTGATGATCAAGATTAACATCAACAGTTGTAAGTCATGTTGATAGCATATACCCTTGATATGATTTGATGATAGTGGCATTTTACCTCTATAGTCTTTCTCCCAGAAAACTATAACCCCAGTCTAATCATGATAAAAAGAGCATGAGACAAATCCCAACTAAGGGACATTCTACAAAACTACCTGACAGTACTCCTTAATACTGTCAAGATCATTGAAAGCAGGAAAAACTGAGAAACTGTCAGAGCAAAGAAAAGTCTAAACAGACATGAAATTAAATATAATATAGTATCCCAGATGGGATTCTAGAACAGTAAGAGGACATTAGGTAGAAACTAAGAAAATATGAATGAAGTATGGACTTTCATTAATAATAATTATTAATATTGGTTCATTAATTGTGACAAATGTGACATAGTAATGTAAGATATTAGTAAGAGGTAAAACTGGTTGTGGGCCAGACAGGAACTCTTTCTACTGTCTTCATAATTTTTTCATAAATCTAAAAGTATTTTAAAATTAAAAGTTTATTTAAACACAAAAGAATTCAGCAAACCAATAAAGGGAGAGAGAAAACACTTGGAGATTAAACAGAATTATTGTTGAAAAAAACCCATCAATACATTGACTTGAACATCAGAAAAAACTCGACAACCAATCATCAAGCTGGAGGATTAAGCCAAGTTGGATCAAAAAAAGCACATACTATGCTGATGTATGATAATGGGGAAATAAACTCCTTCCCCAAAAAAAGGAAAAAATAAGAAAAGAAAAAAAAGCACAGAAAATGATAAGAGAGTAGAGAATAGATCCAGAACATTTGTTTTGTTTTTGAGACAAAGTCTTGCTCTGTTGCCTGGGCTAGAGTGCCGTGGTGTCAGCCTTGCTCACAGCAACCTCAAACTCCTGGGTTCAAGCGATCCTTGTGCCTCAGCCTCCCGAATAGCTGGGACTACAGCCGTGCGCCACCACACCTGGCTAATTTTTCTATTTTTAGTTGTCTGGCTAATATCTTTTTATTTTTAGTAGAGATGGGGTCTCGCTCTTACTCAGGCTAGTCTTGAACTCCTGAGCTCAAGCGATCCTCCCACCTTGGCCTCCCAGAGTGCTAGGATTTCAGGCATGAGCCACCACACTCGGCCCAGAACTTTTAATATTCATCTTATAAAAGTGTCAGAAGAAGTGAAGCAAGAGTGGAAATATAAGGAAATATTCAAAGAAATAATGCAAGACTATCTCTTAAAACTGAAGAAAGACATGAATCTTCAGCTTTAAAAGGCTTACCAAATGGGGTTTCCATTTGCAGTGATGAAAATTTTCTGGAACTGGACAATGGTGATGGTTGCATAACATAGTGAATTTACTTAACAGCACTGAATTGTTTACTTTAACACAGTTTAAATGATAAATTTTATGTTTTTTTTTTAAGGCCTACCAAATAAATGAGGCACGATACAAGATTAAAATACAAAAATAAATTGATTTCTCAGTAACTAGCAGTTAATAACCAACTTAAAATGTTTTGGCCAGGTGTAGTAGTAGCTCATGCCTGTAATCCTAGCACTCTAGGACACCGAGGCGGGAGGATGGCTTAACGTCAGGAGTTTGAGACCAGCCTGAGCAAGAGTGAGACCCACTCTCTACTAAAAATAGAAAAAAAAAAGTATCCAGTCAACTAAAAACAGAAACAAAAAATTAGCCGGGCATGGTGATTCACGCCTGTAGTCCCAGCTACTCGGGAGGCTAAGGCACAAGGATCGCTTGAACCCAGGAGTTTGAGGTTGCCGTGAGCTAGGCTGATGCCACAGCACTGCACTCTAGCCTGGGAAACAAAGTGAGACTGTCTCAAAAAAAAAAAAAAAGTTTTATATTTTTAATAACTAATTAAAAATATAATGTTATAAAGTTTCTTCTCATAATAGAAACAAAACTTTAAAATAGCTAGACATAAACCAAACAAAAATGTATCAGATCAATATGAAGAAAACTATAAAACTTTACTGAAGTGGTGCTGGCATAAGGGTAGACATACAGATAAATGGAATAGAATTGAGAGTCCAGAAGAAAAATCACATGTCTATGAACAACTGATTTTTGACAAAGGTGCCAATTCTATTCCACGGGAAAAATAGTCTCTTTAATAAAATGATGCCATGACAACTGAAACCCACATGCAAAAGAATAAATTTGGATACCTACCTCATACCATGTATAAAAACTAATCAGTCCTAACAGACATATATATAACACTTGACCAAATAACAGCAGAGTACATATTCTTCTCAAGTGTACATGGCACATTCTCCAGGACAGACCATATATTAGGCCAGTGGATTTCAGAAAATAGATATCATACAAAGTAACTTCTCTGATCAAAACAGAATGAAGCTAGGAATAAATAAGGAAAAATTAGAAAATTCCCAAATGTACAGACATTAAACAACACATTCTTAAAACAACCAATGGGTCAAAAAAGAAACCATGAGGGATATTAGAAAATACTTACAGACAACCAAAAATGAATACACAACTTACCAAAATTTATAGGATGCAGTGAAAACAGTGCTCAGAGGGAAAATTATAGCTGTAAATGACTACATAAAAAAAAAAAAGATTTCAAATCAATAACCTAACTTTACATCTTAAGGAACTAGAAAAAGTAGAGCAAACTAAACCCAAAACTAGCAGAAGGAAGGAAATAATAAAGGTTAAAAAGGAGATAAACAAAATAGAGAATAGAAAAACAGTAGAAAAAAATCAATGTAATCAAAAGTTGGTTCTTTGAAAAAAAGCAGCATAATTGACAAACCTTTAGCTAGACTGACAAAGAAAAAAAGAGAGAAAATATAGATAAGTACAATCATAAATGAGAGTGGGGACATTACCACCAACCTTACAGAGATGAAAAAAATTATAAGAGAATACTATTAACAATTGTATGGCAACATATTAGATAACCTAGAAGAAATTGGCAAATTCCTTGAAAAACACAAATTACCTAAACTGACTCAAGAATAAGTAGAAAATCTCAACAGATCTCTAACAAGAGATTGAATCAGTGATCAAAAACCTCCCAACAAAGAAAAGTCTTGGATTAGATGGCTTCATTGGTACATTCTATCACACATTATAAGAATTAAACCCAGTTCCTACCAAACTTTTCCCAAAAATTGAAGAGAAGGAAACCCTTCCTGACTCATTCTATGGGGTCAGCATTACTCTAATGCAAATCATAATCACAATAAGATACCACTTCATACTTACTAGAATGGTCATAATTCTTTTCCTTTCTTCCTTTCCTCTTCCTTCCCCCTTCCTCTCCCCTTCCTTTCTTCTTGCTTTTCTCTTTTTCTCTCTTCCTCTCTCTCTGTCTGTCTCACACTCCCTTGACCTCTAACACTACAAGTTAATTTTGCCTATTTTTGAACTCATATTAACAGAATCATATAGCATACACTCTTTTGTATCTGTTGTTACTCAGCAACATACCTTGATTCATGTCGTGTGGCATCAGTTGTGTTAAAATAAGTTTAGCCTAAAGCTGCCGCCATACATGATTTAAGTTTGGCCTAATGGTTTCTCCATACGTAGTGACCTGTAACCTGACTTGATGTGTGAACAGACTATAACCAACACTGGGTAACAAGTAGCTGTCAGCCAATCACAGCAGCCCAACTTCAGTCAGCCGCAGGCAGCCAGTTGTTCAAACAAGACTACGGATGTAACTAATCCAGCTGTTTCTGTACCTCACTGCCGTTTTCTGTACATTGCTTTCCTTTTTCTGTCCATAAATGTCATCTGACCATGTGGCAGCCCTGGAGTAGCTCTGAACCTTTTCTTGTTCTGTGGATTGCCCTATTTACTAATTGTTCTGTGCTCAATTAAACTGTTAAATTTGATTTTTCTTAGGTTTTTCTTTTAATAGTTGTTATTCATTGCTGCATAGTATTATATTGTATGAATGCATTACAATTTATTTATTCATTCTACTGTTGCTAGACAACTGAATAGTTTCTAGATTTGGCTATTAGAAAAAAAGCTGCCATGAACATTCCTCTACATGCCTTTTTGTAGACATATGGATTTATTTCTCTTCGTTTGTACCTAGGAGTATAAATGCTGCACGAGGGCATATGTATGTTAAACTTTATTAAATAATGTCAGTTTTCCAAAGTAATTGCAACAATTTACATTCACGTCAGCAATATATGAAAGTTTCTGTATTCCATATCCTCACTAACATTTGGTATTATCTGTTTTTGTTGTTTTTGGTTATTCTAATGGGTATGTAGTGGTATCTCATTGTGATTTTAATTTCACTGGTGATTGATGAACTTGGGAACATTTTTCTCTACAGGCTATTTGAATATTCTCTTCTATGAAGTATCTGTTTCAGTCTTGTCCATTTTTCTATTGGGTCCTCTATCTTTTCTTATTGATTTGTAGGAGTTCTCTCTCTAGTCAGATAAAAGCTTTTGATGAACATAGGTATAGTAAATGTTTTTTCTCACACTTTGCTTGCCTTTTTGCTCTCTTAATGGTGTTTTCTGATGAACAGAAGTTCTTAATTTTAATGTGTCAGTTTCTCAGTTTTTTCTTTTATGGTTAGCACTGTATGTGTTTTGTTTAAGAAATCTTTGCCTACCCCAAAGTCATGAGGATATTCTATGTTTTCTTCTAAAGAAATTTACTGTTTTATCACTTACAGTTATATCTACAACATATGTAGAATTTGTTTTCATGTGTGGAAAGAGGTAGGACTCAAAATACATTTTTTCTCATTTTGTGTCATTACTGAAATCATCTCCTATTTTCAGTACAGGACTTTCAATTGGATTCTACTGTATTGCATTGGCTTATTTATCTAACCTTATGCCAACATCATACTCTCCTAATTTCTGTTAACTTTGTTATATATCTTGATATCTGACAGCGTAAGTCTTCTAGTTTTGTTTTTCTTCTTCAAGATTTCTTTGGCTTTTCTAGGTCCTCTGCATTTCCATATAAATTTTAGAATCAACTTGTCAATTTCTTTCTTTTTTTTTTTTTTTAGACAGGGTCTCACTCTGTTGCCCTGGGTAGAGTTCAGTGGCATCATTGTAGCTCACTGCAACTCCAAACTCCTGGGCTCAAGTGATTCTCCTGTCTCAGCATCCTGAATAGCCAGGACTACAGGTGCATGTTACCACGCCTGGCCAATTGTTCTATTTTTAGTGGAGACAGGGTCTCACTCTTGCTCAGGCTGGTCTTGAACTCCTGAGATCAAGCAATCTTCCTGCCTCAGCCTCCCAGAGTGCTAGGATTACAGGTGTGAGCCACCGTGCCCAGCCTGTCAATTTCTATACACAGAGACACATACATACAACTCTGCTGAATTTTGATTAGAATTACATTAACTCTAGAGGTTAATTGAGGGAGAACTACTATCTTAACAATATTAGGTCTTCTAATTCATGGGTAAGGTATATCCCATCCCTTCATTTATATAGGTCTTCTTTAATTTCTTTCAGCAATAATTTATAGTTTCAATGTAGAGATTTTGTTCATCTTTGGTTAGATTTATTTCCACATATTTAATGTTTCAATACTACTTAAAAATGATATTTTTAAAATTTCATTTTCTAATTGTTTATTGCTAATATATAGAAGTATAGTTGATTTGTATATATTGATTTTGTATCTAGAATCCTTGATAAATTTACATCAATTGCTATGTTCACAATCATGTCATCTACAAAAAAAATGAAGTTTTTTCTTCTTCCTTTACAAATTTTATAGCTTGTATTTCTTTTATTTGCCTTATTGCTCTGGCTAAAACCATGGGTTTATTTATTTATTTTTTGGAGGAATTATCTGTCTCTCATCCATCTTTAGAAATTAAGACACATTAACACATGGACTTTGTCTGTCTTGGTTACTACTGAATTCCCAGTGGTAAGAACCATGTCAGAAACATAGTAAGCACTCAGATATTTGATGAACGAATAAATGTTGTGTTAAAAAATATTATGGGCCCTGAAATCAGAGATTCCAGGGTTCAAATTCCAGCTTTAACACTTATTAGCTATGTTACTTAGAGCATGTTGCTTAACTTCTCAAATTCATTTTCTACTTCTGTAAAGTGTAAACTGTAATTATACCTTGCATGATAGTCATTATGAGAAAATAATATATCTCTATATATCTAGAAACTAAAAACATTTGTAGTTATTGTTATTTTAGGATGAGCTTACTCAGAGAGAGTGAGAAGAGGATGAAGAAAGAAATCTTAGGAACCATTTTTAAGGAATAGATGAAAAAGGATACATACACAGGAGCTTGAGAGTGACTCAGGAGCGGGAAGGAAAAGAAGATAGGTTAGAATCACAAAAAACATAAGAGGAAAGAGTTTCAAGAAGGATGCATTATTAAAGATCTCTCAGTTGTGAGCACTAGAAATCCATCTCACATAGCTTAAATTAAAAATGGAATTATTAGCTCATGTAGCTGGAAAGTCCAGGGATATAACTGTTTTCAAGCACAGATGAAATCTATCTTAGTCTCTGCTTTGCTCTGTTGTATTAATTTATAGGCAGGTTGTCCTCACATGTTGATAAAAATAGTCACCAGCAGCTTTAGATTTACATAATTCTTATAACCATTGACTTTTAAAAAAGATTTGCCATTAAATTCCAGTTGTAAAAATCTGGGAAAGGTTTTAATTGACTTTGCATAAATTATATATCTATCTCTGACCCATCCACTGTGTTGAAGCATGGTGAGAATTCTGATTGGTCAGGTTTGGATCACTATCTATTCCTGGATCTGGAGGGGTGAGGTCAGCCTCATCTGGACCAAATGGGTTAAGAAGGGAAATGTGGTTTCCTGAAGAGATGTTGGGAAGAAAAAAAAATATATATCATTGCAAAGGAAGTGATCAACAGTGTCAAATGCTGCAGAAAAATTAGGTGATACAAGAAGTAGAAAGTACACATGAATTTAGCATCCAGTTTTTCCTTACTAAACAATTTCTGTGACTGAGAATGGAACCTAGACTGCAATAGATCGAGGAGAAACTTGGGGATGAAGTGCAGACTGAATGAGTGAACAATTATTATAAGGAGTGTGACTGTGAAGGGAAGGATTTTTCTTTTTTCTCTTTTTTTGTGGTGAAGGATTCTTCTTTAAAGGTGGGATGGGCTTGACTGTATTTAAGGTCCATCGTCCTCAGGATCTGACGAGATACAAGAGAGTGAGATCAAAAATATATAACAGGGGGCCAGGTGCGGTGGCTCATGCCTGTAATCCCAGCATAGAGGGAGGCCAAGGCAGGAGGATCACTTGAGGTCAGGAGTTCAAGACAAGCATGAGCAAGAGTGAGACCCCCATCTCTACAAAAAATAGAAAAATTAGTTGGGCATGTGGCGTGCACTTGTAGTCGTGGCTATTCAGGAGGTGGAGACAGGAGAATCACTTGAGCAGGTTAGGCAGGGATCAAATCTAGAGGCAGAGAAGCCAGGGACCAATCAGGAAAAAGGCAGAACACCTGATAATCATTTGGTAATATCCCACACCGCCTCTAAGCCCTCTCACCGGACAAGGCCAATAAAAGGGAAACACCTGGGAGTCCTCAATGTCTTTCTCCACCTGTGGAGACTGACCCGTTCCTCTCTCTGGAACGTATTTTCACTTTGGGTAGTTTCCTTCTTTACTTTCACTTTATATAGTTTCTTTCTTTCCTGTAATAAACTGTTTGTGTGGGATTGCTTTGTATTTGTGATTACTCTGTCATTGGCTCAACTTGGTACTAGAATTGACTCTTGACACTGGGAACCAAGGGCCAGGGAACATCCAGATAGGCCTAACAAGCCGAAGTTTGAGGTTGCAGTGAGCTGTGATGACACCACTGTCCTCTAGCCAAGATGACAAAGCGAGACCATGCCTCAAAAAAAAAAAAAAAAAATCCTGTCTAGACAGTATCCATCTTTCTGTCCAAGAGAAAAATTAAATAGTCTTTAAAGAAACTCTTCAAAAGCCAACATTTCATCCATAGAATGTCTTAAGTCTAATAGTGGGTAGTATTTATGAAACTCTCAAGTTTTGATTTCCTCCTTGGCCAATTCTCTTATTCCACTATGAGGAAAGTGAGGAGGATAGTATAACGTTCTCCCTCACCTCTCAGTTGGATTTGCAAACAAATTAGCTACTTTTTTAGGCGGAAGAGGGAAGGGTGTGTTTCTATTCTGTTTTGTCACAATGCTCATTAATTCAATGATTTTATTATTATTAAATAAATGTGAAAGAGAGCAATTTCTTTCAAATCTGCAAGTTCTAATGTACAGCTGACCCTTGAAAAATGCAGATTGGGACTACGGGTACCAACCCCTGCACAGTTGAAAATCCGAGTATAACTTTTGACTCCTCTAAAACTTAACCACTAATAGCCTACAGTTGACCAGAAGCCTTACTGATAACACTAATTAACACATGTTTTGCATATGTATTATATACTGTACTCTTACAAGAAAGTAAGCTAGAGAAGGAAAATGTTATTAAAAAAATCATAAGGAAGAAAAAATATATCTACTATTCATTAAGTGGAAGTGGATCATTGTAAAGGTCTTCATTCACATCATCTTCACATTATGTAGGATGAGGAGGAAGAGGAAGAGGAGGGGTTGGTCTTGCTGTCCCAGGGATGGACGAGGTGGAAGAAAATCCACGGGTAAGTGAACCAACACAGTTCAACTCGAGTTGTTCAAGGGTAGAGCTACAGATGTTTAGTAACTTAATATCTACCCATCTGCCATGGCTCGTTAGTAAACTCACACATGAACTAGGGCATTCTCTCTTCACTGCAGCTTGCTAGTGCTCCTCTAGTGTGCTTGGCTATTACAGGTTGCTAAGCAATGATCCTATGCTTGCATTATCCTCACTAATACAAAGAATGGAAGTAGACATGTGTTTGGCTACAACTCTAGTTAAAGGCTTCTCTCTCAGAGCCATAAAACCAAGAAAAGAAAAAGAGGCACAGCAATAGTAGGGTCAATAAATCAGGATTCTGAACAAGCCTATCTGAAGCTGTCTTTTGACTGAGTGACCTCTGAATTCAAGGATCACAAATTACAGACCTGCCCCAAGGGCAAATTAATTCAGAGGTTTAATTGAATATAGTTTCAAAGAGGTACTGGGGTCTTTTTGTTTTTTTTTTTTTCCCCCAAGCAGGTCTGTGCCTGGACATTCCTAAACCTTTTACAGATAGATTGATTGATTCATTTATACATCACTTAATAAATAATTATTGATTTCTCACTATGTCCCAGGCACTATGCTAAGTATTAGAATTCTTTTTCAGGATCATCTTCCTAGACTCTTCCTAGAATTAAGAGCTTTTCAAGCCCTCCCCAGACATGTACACCTTGCCACTCTACTAGCCCACCTTCTAACATACAAAGACCTATTCAGGCATTATGGGCATAAATGCTTTCAACTAAATAAGTAGGGACACAAAAGAGTTCCTTAAACATATTTTGAAACATTATTCTAGCCTTATAAGTGACTTTTATCATTTTCTGCTCTTAGTGCATGGCCCACAGCTGGGCACAGCCTCAGTATAAAACTTATTTAAGAATTTGCATCTATATTCATAAGGGATATTGGTCTGTAATTTT
>CAUYSK010028163.1:0-15669 GCA_963575035.1 Avahi laniger | reverse complement strand
AATTTCTTTCTATTTTTGGTAGAGATGAGGTCTCGCTCTTGCTCAGGCTGGTCTCGAACTCCCGAGCTCAGAACGATCCGCCCACCTCGGCCTCCCAGAGAGCTAGGATTACAGGCGTGAGCCACCGCGCCCGGCCTTCTAATTTATTTTTAAACTGTCAAGAAGATAGATATTAACAATTTATTTCTTCATAGAAACTGTGTGTATATTTGTGTGTATGTGTGTAGGATTAGGTAGTATGATGTTAATGACTCTTATTGTAATATGTTGATATATTTTTATCCTATCTTTACTCTTTCATGAGAAGATATGAAGTTATTTCATAACATTCGAATTTGCTATTTTCAGTTATAGACATTTATATGTTAAAATATTTGTGGTCTATTACCTTACAAGTTTCTATTATCTTCAGTTAAATGCGTATATTGGTTTGTCTGTTTGAAGAAATGCTCCATAATGCTAAAGACATTACCATGCTTCTCAAATAGACAGTGATGGTAGGTAAAAGCATATATAAAGCTCTTATCCCAGCCACCATACACAACTGCCAAGATCGTAGAGGAAGAGAAGGAGGGGTGGTAAGTGTCCTCCAAGTCTTCTCATTTATACTGAGGTGTAACATTAGTTTCAAACTCTACAGGTCTACTCCTGTACAAAACAAATTTGGGTACTACCAAGAATGTGAGATGTACCTCTAACCACAAACCCACTTGCTAATGTCAGTGGATCTCTAGTTTGAGAAAATTTTTGGTCAGTGCTGACAAATGAAGGCATTATATAAAAAATTGATGTTATAACTACCCTTCATTATTATGGTAATACGTGTCATATTTTTAAAGTTGTTATATAACTATATATACATATGTATGTATACACTCGTATATATAAATCGTATTATCAGTTTAGGGTTGAGTGTTATAGTTGTAATAGTGTTTTGTTAAAAATGTTACTTAGAAAACATAAATACTAATATCTTGTTTTTGCTGTGCTAATTTAGTTAAAATTTTCCTTTTATCTTCAGATTTGAATTTTTTTCTTACCTTTCATTAATAGGTAGTATAGATCAATCAGTGTTAAAAGAATTACCCCCTGAACTCCTGGCAGAAATTGAATCCACCATGCCACTTTGTGAACGTGTGAAAATGAACAAACGCAAGCGTAGCACAGTTAATGAAAAGCCAAAATACGCTGAAATCAGTTCAGATGAAGATAATGATAGTGATGAAACTTTTGAATGTAAGTATAACATAACTTTATTATTTTAGAATTTAAAAGGAGATTTATGTATTTGTCTCATTCATAATTTGGGGGGTTAGCAAGAGCACAGTGACCTTAATTCTTAATATAGGATAGCAGATTTTTTTCTTTGTACTTTAAAAATGTGTGAAAGATGAGATCAGTTGGCACCAAGAAAAAAATTTTAAATGAGCTATAATTAGTGTTTAAAAACACAAGTGTGTTTCTATATGCATTTAGCAAACTTTATTGAGCTCCTACTATATGCTAGGCACTAAGAATAAAAATACAAATAAGATGTGGCCCCTGTCTTCAAAGAGCCTTCAGCCTAATGGGGGAAGTATGTAAATAAACAATTGTAGTACAGTGAGAAACGTACAGTGGTAACAGTCAATCCAGGGTGCTATGGGAACACACTGGATTGGCATCAAAATCAGAATGGGGGATCAGGGAATGCTTACTGGAAGAGGTGACACTTGAGTTGAGTCTGGAAGTACACGTAGGAGATAGCCAGATGAAGAAATATTTAAAACCATACTATCACTAAATTATGAATGGATTAGCCACATTGCAGATTATCTGTGTGGTTTGGACCTGGCTTCTCCTTTTGCCCAGCTATGTCCTGGAATTCCTCCCTTGTTTCACTGTTTTCCAGAGCTGGCTTCTTCACTACACAGCTACCTCTCTACAACACTGTGATCACCTGTCTTTGCACTAGACTTGCTATACCTCGCCTGTCTTCCTACTGGTCCACTGAAAAAGTTCTTCTCTTTTATCCCTATCTTCCTTCTTCTGGAGCAAGAGAATTGAGCCTAGCCAAGAGGGGTCAGCAACCTTGTTTGACTTAAACGGCATTCAGTGGAAACAGACTATGGGAGATCTTCACTTGTGTGCCAACTGACTTAGACATAATGACCAAAAGAAGTGGGAAGATCACCAGTGTGTTCTACCTTTTCCACCTAGTGTCCATAGCTTGAGGTGTGACAAGCAAGGGCAGGAAGGACAGATGCATGCTGCCATTTTTAAATGTATATTGCTGATGGAAGCCCTTCACCTCCTCCAAAGTCAATGTTCATTTACTCTGATCTTTTTAAAATTGTGAGCTCTTCAGTGATGAGCAGTAGATTATGAATACTGAACAGATCTGAACAAGGTTTTAAAACTGAAATAAAATATACAACAAAATTAATTGACATTTAATTATATGTATAATGTTATAATTTGTATTATCATAAGATGTATTTACATGCAGTATATTAAAATGGCTAAAGTTAATTTTTTTATTATACTCAAACATTTTGGTCATACGGGGACATGGTTAGCTCTGGAAAGTGAGAGGAGAAAGGAAATATGGTGGCCCAGAAACTTATTCCCTTTTATGTACATACCTCACTGCTCTTCCTCTCTCCCCCTAATATATCACCCATTTCTAGAAAAGCTGAGAAAGAGAGATTCCTGGGGAAAAAAGAAAGTTTCTCTAGAAGTTTTTTTAAGAGATATCAGAGTAGCTTCCTGTTTTTCTGGGTTTTTTCTTTTCTCTTTTCTGTTTCTTTTTTCTGTTTTAAACCACCCTGGGATATCACTAGGTTTATTTCTATATGAGAAGCTATAGAAAAGTGGACACTGGGGCCATTGATTTGAGTGGTGAAAGAAGTCGAATTGGTAATTGACAAACAACCAAATTGTCATATCACAGCAAAAACAATGTAGAAAAAATGTAGCACAGTACAAAATGTAAAAGTATGATGAGAGCATGAGTTGGAAACATTATGATTCTTTGAGAGAGGTAGACTTTCTGAAACTTAAGATTTTATTGCAGTTTAATCAAATTGGTTTCCTAAAATCTAAAACCAAGGAAATAGTTTTATTGAAAGATAGGAGAAAGGACTAAAGGGTAACTCTGAAAGTTGGGTCACACAGATTTGGATGGCCACAGCACAAATATAAGGTCACTGGGTGCCTGGGGAAGATGAAGAAGGAGGCACATAAGAATCTAAAGAGAGATACAGGTGAAATTTGGAAAGGGAGGGTAGAGAACACCCAAGTCATATTTTACGTAACTCTCTATTGAGTTTCTTCCCCTCCCCTGCATCTTCAGGATAATAAGGAAAACGGAGAAAGAACAAGTTAGCCACAATAAGTTGGGATCCTAATAACCTCTTTGCAACAGTGTGTTGTAGAGGTTGAGTTGTTTTTGTAATTTGCCACCCCATTTTTATTCAAATTGCTTATGGTTTGGTAAATGTGAAATAAAAATCTCCAAGGCTTGTGGACAATTACCACCAGTACAATATATTCTGTGTAATTGTGAACAACTGTAAGATTTTTCAAGCATTTTCTACTCAGCATAAATGCTTGAAATGGATTTCTGAGGAAATTAATTAAAATGCAAAAAGACTAAAGTAGGTCGCATTTGAGGTTGTAGAATACTACTTTGTGAACTAGTTTGCTTATTAGCTGTCATCCCTTGTATTTGGTAGGCATATCAATACTTGTGAAAAAAATGTTTAGTGAATACTATACAAAAATGACGTGTTTCTCTGACACACACACACACACACACACACACACACACACACACACACACACACACACACACACACACACACACACCCGTCTACTTATGTTAGTATATGAGGCAAGCCTAATGTACTAGGACATACCCTAATCATAAAAGGGAAAAGTCCTACCTCTCCTCACATACCTCATAACCAAATTTATGCTGAATTATGAAGAAAATCATTGAAGATTTAAATATATCCATTTATATTTGTCCTTTATATGAATTGTCTTGCTGTCCCAAACCTGTGGCCACAAAGAAGAGTAAACAAAATGACCTTTTCCCGCCATGTTGTCCATAGATTATATAGAAGGGTCCAGAACTAGTATCCAACTAGATTTTTGAAAATGAATTGATAGATAGGGCAGCACATAAGGGTAAGATTGGCCAGGGTATAGACATTTATTAGCCACATGAGGACAATGGCACAAGTGTAGAATAGAGTGCATGGGCCAGAGGTTGGCATCCTTAAATCTCACCCAAGTAGAGGATGTAAACAAGACATTTGTCTTGAGTATTTTTGTATGTATCGTATTTAGGGATTCAGAAAAGAAGCCAGTCATTAGGAGGCCAGGGAGTCAAACAACAGACTAGAAAATTTATCATTGTCAGCAACAAGTGGTCACTACAACAACCAGTATATGATTTTAAGGTAGGACACATCAGTTCTGTACCCTGGTTTTAACTTGGTGGTGCCTACGCCCTAGAGCAGGTATGATAAATATTTGTCACTTGCACTGCCCTCCAGCCCTCACTGGAGACATTTTCTAAATCAGTCTTTCTTGCTGAACTATGATGCTTTGCTGGGGCTCAGAATTATTTTCAACATAATGCTCTAGGCAGCTATTACCAGTTGATCATAGTTGATGTATCAGATGAAATCTGTTTGCCAGGTCTGCCTAGAGGCTCCTGTCAGTACTGGTGATTTTAGCAGAATGCTTAGACCTCTGGAAGGATGGGGAAAAGATTGAAGGTAACATGTAAACATGCTTATATAGTGTGTGTAAACTTAGAAGCTTTTCTTCTGGGTTTAAGCAAGCCTGTTGTTGGAGAACTGTATTCAATATGTGAGTATTTACAGCTATACAGGTTTATTCTGTCTCTGTAGGCTTGTGATGTTAGGTCTTCAGGGTTTATGGTATTTATTGCTAATTATGGGTTTATCTTAGCTATTAATTGATGGTGTATATGGTTACCCATATTCTGTAACACTTTCTCAAAAGGTGACTTTTCCTCCAAACCCTGCTACCCATCAATAATCTAAATGCTTTAAGGTGGTTCTGTTTTTCATTCAAATCCTAAATAAAGTTTGTTTTACAAGCCTTAATTAATCTTGAGGTTTAGATATAACCTTTACTGACTTGCTGAATACCTTTTATTCAAATGAGCATCATAGTTTAATTCCAAGAACCTTCCTATCTGTATTTATTAGCAAACTAAGTTTATGTAAAAATCTTTAAATCTAGGTAAATCATACTAAAATTAGTGATACTCTTTCCATACCATAATTTAAACTTCTGGATAGACAAAATCGCTCATAATTTTCTAGACCCATGGAATAAAGATATTTTTCCCATGTGGTTCATTTGTAAAGTACATTTTAATAGTCTTTTTAAATGAGGTAAATTATTTGTCATGGGGATTTGCTTCTAGCCTCTAGGAAACGACATAAAAAAGATGATGATAAAGCTTGGGAATATGAAGAGCGTGACAGACGAAGCTCTGGGGATCATAGGAGAAGTGGCCACTCTCATGAAGGAAGAAGGAGTTCAGGTGGTGGCCGTTATCGAAACCGAAGTCCATCAGATTCTGACATGGAAGATTATTCTCCTCCTCCCAGCCTTAGTGAGGGTAATTTATCAGTGTCAACAGATTTCTTACATGAACCAATTTAAATTTAGGACTTTAACTTTGAAAAATATTTTATATTCTTTTATGAGTTAATTAAGAACTAATTTTTAATCAGCAATAGTGTATCTTTAGTTTGGATTTGCAGTGGTTATCGTTTAAGTATTTTATTAATGTTCAGGAAGAAATGAAAAACAAAAATGACAGTATTTTAAGTTGTCATTCCTGCATATCAGTATTTCTTTTTGTTCATTTTAGTTGCTAGAAAAATGAAGAAAAAAGAAAAACAGAAGAAAAGAAAAGCTTATGAACCAAAACTAACACCTGAGGGTAACAGTTTATTTAATTTGTCTTTGTTCATAGTCTTCAGCTTCACTTGCCTGCATGGAATGTGAATATAATAAATTATTTGTTCTCTCTTGCAGAAATGATGGACTCTTCAACTTTTAAGAGATTCACAGCCTCAATTGAGAATATTTTGGATAATTTGGAAGATATGGATTTTACTGCATTTGGTAAAATCAATTTAAAATGTATTTGTTTACTGATACTTTATGAGTCTAGCTTTCTGCTAGTTATTCTAGAGTTGCAGTCCCCAACCCCTGGGCTATGGATTGGTACCAGTTGGTGGCCTAGAAACCAAGCCACACAGCAGGAGGTGAGCGGGGTGAGCAAGTGAACAAGCTTCATCTGTATTTATTGCCGCTTCCCATTGTTCGCATCACTGCATAAGTGCCGCCTGCTATCAGATCAGCAGCAACATTAGATTCTCATAGACATATGAACCCTACTGTAAACTGGGCATGTGAGGGATCTAGGTTGCATGCTCCTTATGAGAATCTAATGCCTGGTGATCTGAGGCGGTGATGCTAGTGCTGGGGAGCAGCTGCAAATACAGAGGATAACTAGCAAAGAGGTTTGACTACACGATAAATGTCGCACACCAAAATCATCCTGAAACCACCCTCCAGCTCCTACTCCTGGTCTGTGGAAAAATCTTCTTTCGTGAAGTCAGTTCCTGGTGCCAAAAAGGTTGGGGACCACTGCTTTAGTGGATACAGAGGCATGATCTGTGCTATCAGGAAACTTGAAGTCTAGTTGCAGAATCTTATCTACTCCATGTTATTAAGAAACTAAAAACTTCAGTACAAAAATAAAGTACTAAATTAGCTAAGAGTTGATAGTGTCTTAAGAATCCTGAGTACAGCTCCCACTGTAAGTTAGAGTAATTAAGGAAGTCTTTATGCAGGTGAAACTTGAGTAGATCCTATAATGAAGGTACTAATAGGAGCAAAGATACAGAAATAGGAATCCATTCATCTGTTCATTTATTCTGGTGGCTAATACTTGTTGAATACCATGTGTGAGTAGTATGTTAAGTACTAGAGGTACAAAAATAGGTAAGACCCTAGCTTCTGGCTTTAGGGAATACAGACTCTAATATGGAAAACAAAATAATAAACCAATTAGAATACAGAAAGATTAATGTTATATTCATACATTACTTTTATAATAAAATATAAAGATTAATCTATAAATATAAAAATATTACGTTTATAAAAACACTACTTACAATGTGTAGAGCTACTCTTAATCTTTTGCCAGCTTCAGCTGGTAAAATCATTAATGCCTAATTTATACAAAAGTTACATGGGTGGCATACATTAATTTTGATAGAAGGCCCTTTATTTGAGAATGCCTTAAAGGGTATATCGCTCTTTATTTTGAAAGTATTTGTTTTGTGAGAATTACTTGCCTGAGTATCGCTGTGTTTCCTGATTATTTAGAGTATCAGTTTCATCTTTTTTAAAACTTTCCAATTCTGTGCTGACAAATTGTCTTCTGTATCATTTAGGGTCCTAAAAGGAAGGCAGATGGCACTATCAAATTACGATAATTTGAGGAGGAGTTATTTACAGAGAGACTATTACAATGATAGGGGCTAAATAGTGCCAGAACTCAGGGTTAACAGCCATGAAGCTGTTACCACCTCTATACGCAAAAGAATATGGATAAAGAGAAGTCACCAGAACTCACTCAGTAGGAAAGAATGTTGTAGAGCATTGAAAGAAGCAGTACCTTTTGGTCAGAGAACAGAGCCAGCCTGAGGAAACCTTGTAAAGAAAGAGTCAGGGATAAAAATCCCTGACCTCACTCTCCTTCTCTTTGATCTTCTGACAGGGCACCCTACTGGCTGAACCCAAACAGATGCCAGAGGGCATTGGGAGACTGTTGATGTAGTCCATATAGATCAGCATCCTGAGGCAGAAAGCATGGTTGAGAAGGGTCAACAGTATATCCAAAGTGGTAAAGACAAGATATCTATCTCGTCTTCCCATCTTAGTCAGAAATCTAATTTTAATTCCTGTCCTCTTTCCTTTAGGGTTTATTTGAGGTTTACAGAGGCCTTTTGAGTTGTTAATTATTTAGTTTGTTTGTATCTGTTTTTGTGTCCAACAATTTTATTAAAAAATTAAGCTTGCCATTTTGAGCTATTTTGTTTACCTAAAATATGTTTATATTTGGTTTTTCAGGTGATGATGATGAAATCCCTCAGGAACTGCTCTTAGGAAAACATCAGCTTAATGAACTTGGCAGTGAATCTGCTAAAATTAAAGCAATGGGTATAATGGATAAGGTATCTCATTTAAGTAAAATTTATAAATTTACTTAATAGCTAACATTTGAAATTAGTTTAAGGTTTTCAGGGTAAATTATGAAGTAAATAATTTTGAAAAAATTCATGGTTGCCTTCAGAGAGTCTAAATGAATTATTTCTTCTTTTTAAAAAAAGTTGAATAAAAGAAATATTCTGCAAATTATTCTAAAGAGAGTTATATTACTGCATTGGAAGAGACATGGGTCTTGATTTTTTTCAGTTTTCTCTCTCATTTTCTCAAATATTTAGATTATTTAAGTATAGAAATACATTAAATTTTTCTTCAACGTTTATTTTAGTCATTTAGGGTAGTGAAAAAGGTAAAGGTATGATTTCAAGACATTACTTACCTATGGTGTAAAATGTTGCAGTTTTTAAATTAATCGTTAATAAATGCATGGCCTCAATTTCTGTAGGCTTTATGATAGCTTTTGTGAGTTGTCTTTCCCATGAGCTCCCTGTTCCTAAGGAGTAGTCTCATTGCACTAGTGAAATAGTGGAATATTTTTTCGTTGATAACTTCAGACAATAGTGGCAACATCAATGGCCTCCCATAATCTGTATCAGCTACCACTCACCTCCTAAATTACTACATGGTTGCTGTGCAAATGCAATTTCAAGACAATTCTCCTTCTCCTTTTCTAACTAGGATCCCTCTTGTATAGAATCATCTGCTCCGAGTCTTAAGTTTCCTGGTCTGTAATGTAGAGATAATGACTTGTTCTTCAAGAATAAAAAAAGAAGTGATAAAAGATTATGTTTATCTATGGAATTAATTCTAAACCATTTAAGCTATTTATTTAGTTTTTTTCAATTTTACAATTTTAAAGTAGCTTAGAAAGTATTTTGGTGTTTTTACAAACTTAAAATATAATCAGTTATTCATTTTTTATTTGTTTAAATAATTGCCTATATTCCCAGTAATGAATGTGCCATGAATTTTATTTTTAAAGCCAGACATATCTCATAGTAAACCAAGAATAAATGTGCTCTTAATTCACATTGCTATTACAATGTATAGTTAGGAATATATTGATTTATGTATGGGAATATATAAACATTTTTCTGAGGTGCCAGTGCCAATCTTAATCTTAGGTATTTATTTTATAAATTCCACAATTACACGTAGCTAATATTTCTCATTATTTCAAAAGACAAATTTGCTAAGTATTTTCAAAGTGTAGGAGTTTGGTCAAAAGTTTCAGCAAGTAATTTTAATCTGTTCTGGGGAATGATTTCAAGCAATCTTTGGGGGAACTGTCTTCTATCCAGCCTGAGTAATGAAATTGGACTTAATGTCAGTTACTCTCTTGAGGGAGCTCCCATTTGGTTCTTCTGACTGATTTGGTTGAGTGTCCTAACTGCATACTAGGAGTCTAAAAGAACTATTCGATAAAGAGAATATAAGTAACAGTTGCATCCTGACAGAACCTTCAAATGGACTACTAAATTTTTAAACAGAGAAAGCATCTTTTGTAAGATACGAAATAGGAGACATTTAAAAATAATAATAGATTTCTACTAAATAGAGCAGTGCTGTCTCACATTCATAACTTTTATCATTCACAATTTCATGCTTTTGTTATTCAAAATGCTATTTTAGATTTTAAGTAACTACTAAATAACAACGTAGTGTGAAAGCCATGTGATAATTAAATCAACAAATGAAGTCTTTCCTATGTGTGTGTTCATATGCATGTTTAGTGTCACTGCCATAAAGAGCAGAGGACTGAGTATCAGAATAAACTCAATCTTATTTACATAATATGGTAGGAGTAGAGCTAGTAACATGAATATGTGCCTATTTTGTGTTTCCTTATTTGTCTTTCAGAAACAAGTGATTAATTCTTTACGTAATTCAGATTTGAATAGAGGTTCTAAGTGGGAAAGTTTTCTTTTCCCACTCTTTCAGAGGATGGTGATGTTACCTATTTCATAGCTCAAAGGGAATAATTGTACAGAGTGTTTCTTTGAATAATTTATAACTCTTACCAATGATTAATAAAAGAATTTATGTTGCCATTTTAGCTTTCAACTGACAAAACTGTGAAAGTCCTAAATATCTTGGAAAAGAATATTCAGGATGGGTCAAAACTTTCCACTTTGTTAAATCATGTAAGTTTAAGATCCATATTGTTAATTTTATCCTTAATATTGTTAAGTTGTACAGTAGTCCTCCTTTATCCCAGGTTTCATTTTCCGTGGTTTCAGTTACCTGAAGTCAACCACAATCCAAAAATAGGTAAGTACAGTACAGTAAGATATTTTGAGACAGAGAGAGCGAGGGCGGGAGAGAGAGAGAGCGAGGACGGGAGAGAGAGAAAGACACCACGTTCACGTAACATTTATTACAGTTTTGTTTATTTATTTATTTTTTTTTGAGACAGTCTCTCTCTGTTGCCCGGGCTAGAGTGGGTCCCGTGGCATAAACCTAGCTCACAGCAACCTCAAACTCTTGGGCTCAAGTGATCCTCCTGCTTCAGCCTCCCAAGTAGCTGGGGCTACAGGTGCTCGCCACTACACCCAGCTAATTTTTTTTGTTTCTATTTTTAGTTGTCTGGCTAATTTTCTCTATTTTTAGTAGAGACGGCGTCTCGCTCTTGCTCAGGCTGGTCTCGAACTCCTGATCTCAAGCCATTCTCCCTCCTCAGCTTCCCATTACAGTATATTGTTATAATTGTTCTATTTTATTATTAGTTGTTGATCTCTTCCTGTGCCTAATTAATACATTAAACTTTATCTTAGGGGTATCTGTGTATAAGAGAAAATATAGTACATATAGGATTCAGTACTATCCAGGGTTTTGAGCATCCCCTGGGAATCTTGCAATGTATCCCCTGTGGATAAGTGGGGACTACTATGAATTTTTTCACAAGCAATTTTGATTTATGGGAAAAATTTTACATTTCATTAATTTGAACTTGTTACTGCAATTTGCTAATTACATTCATTAGCATTGCCAGTAGAATTTCACTTTTAGTAATTCAAAATTAATGTTATGCATTGTCAATCCATAGCTTTGATATAAAGTAAGAATAATAAAGATAACTGTAAATTTATTTAGTTTAAAGGAGTGTTTTTTAATCTTAGTGTATGCTCTTCCTTGTGCAAGTATATGAGTGTGTTTGCAGATTTTTTTCATTTATGATATAATAGCAGGTAATAAGTCTTTCTGTTGACATTCCTGGAGAAATAGTTAGAAACCTTATTGTGAATTCGTAATGTATACTAATCCTTGATACTAATCCTTGATTAGTATACATTAATCCTTAGATACCATTTTTATACCTACCTCAAAGGATTGTTGAAAGGATTAAATGGGTGTCTGGCACATTGTAACTTCTCAGTAAGTGTCAAACTGCAACTGTTACTATATTTTAGTATGTTTATATCAAAGACAGTAGCAACATGGTTGTAATGGTTTATGAATTGACTAAAGTGAATTTCCTGGGATCTGCCTTTCTTGCATTGTAGCTGACTTTATAAATTACACATGCATTCAAATTGATCTTGATATCTCTAACATTAATGAATGCAACATTAATGCTTATACCCATTCAATATGAGATCAGAATTTGGAAAAGTTTTAAATTAATGAATTTTCTTTATTTTAAAAGCCTGATTATAAAAGTAGTATATTTATTATAGAAAATTTGCAAAACACAAATCCATATTCTCATCCAGCAATAACCACTTTTAGTACTTTTGATAATATACTTCCATTCCTGTATATACATGCATACTACATATATTTAATATGTACACTGGATTTTATTTTATCTCACAAGGGATGCTTTCTTGGTGTTTGCAAAAGCCACAGGATTACTAAGTGAGCTCATGGAATAAAATATGTAGAAAAATAATCTCAGATGGTACTTATCTGGATTATTAAATATATCTGTTTTTTTTAATGCCCTTGTTTTTAACTACTTGTTGAGTAACAGAAACAAAGTAGCTTATCAGTCTACTCCATCGTTAGTCTACAAGTTACTTAAATGCTTTGCGAAGAAATTCTGGTACACATCATCAAAAATTTGGAGTTCTACAGAGCTGGAGTTCTTGGTGAAATTATTTTTATTCCTAAAAACCTCAGCACTAAAATCTTAGATTTGGCTGAAGTACACAAAAGGTAAAGGAACTGTAAGTTTGTTAGTAGAGTCATCTAGTGGTGAAGTGAGGAGATAGCATATATCATGGTTGTAGACATGGTGAAACAAAAATCTTGCTTAAAGTAGTATCTGTATTTCTGCTTCATTCTGGATATTCTTTAAAGAATGTACACACGTAAAAGCACTCTTTCCTACCAGTAAAAATCAAATATATCATAATTTTTATTCATAATTTAAACCTATAAATGTGTTCATTTCCGTGTCATTAACAATGTGCTGTTTTATAGAATAACGACACTGAAGAAGAAGAAAGGCTATGGAGAGACCTTATTATGGAGAGAGTTACAAAATCAGCAGATGCCTGTCTTACAACCATCAACATTATGACATCCCCTAACATGCCAAAAGCTGTATACATTGAGGATGTAATTGAAAGAGTTATACAGTACACTAAATTTCATTTGCAGAATACACTTTATCCTCAGTATGATCCTGTTTATAGATTAGATCCTCATGGAGGTTAGTTTGCCCTTTTATATTTATAGTTTGTTAGTACAGTATAAAATCATCTATTGTAAATTTTTTTCTGTTAGATGAGTCAGAATACAGTGACTTTAAAATGGCACCAAATTTTTTAATCATGTAAATTGTAATAAACATTGATTTTGATTGTGGATTTGACTAGAAGGTAGAGCTCTTAGATAATACAGTACTTGTTCAATTATTATTTCTTTAGCAACTATTTATATATAATAGAAGTTATTTTTACTGGTCAGGGAAAATCCCAGATAATATTAGCTTCTGGTTCCATTTATCACTTCCCCCTAATTTTAACATAATAGTTATCTGCAAAATGGATTAATTAAAGAATATTCTTTCTCTTATTCATAACCTTTATAAATGAACAATGAAATAGTTAACATATACACATTTGAAGAGAGGAAAGCCAAACTTAGGTTAATGAATTATTTATACTCGATTACCTATTGTATAATAATTGCAAGTTAATTTAAAGGAAAATATAACCTTACTATCCTGGTCCAATGGAAAAAAATAGAAATCAAGATAAAGTAATATTTTAGATAAAAGAATTTAATGGCTGCTGAAATGTACCACAGATTATCTGTTAGAATATCCCTAGAGAATAATTTTGTCTTAATGTATAACAAGCTTTATCTGCCAGCTTGTATTTTTATGTAGCCAAAAAAAGAATTGTCTTCTCTTAATTCAGAAAATAGTTTTAGTAATATTTATTGAAAATTAGTAAAAGTTATTTTCCTTGTCTTGAATTTGTTTCATTTTAGGGGGCTTGTTAAGTTCAAAGGCAAAACGGGCTAAATGTTCTACCCATAAGCAAAGAGTAATAGTAATGCTTTATAACAAAGTTTGTGACATCGTTAGTAGTTTATCAGAATTGCTAGAGATACAACTTCTTACAGACACAACAATTCTTCAGGTAAGTTTTATGTAAGCATTTTATGTATTTCTAGACCAAATGATTTAAGAATAGTTTGATTGAGTCCGATATAACCTTGCTCGCTCAATAATAATACCAGCACTATGTTAATTTTTCCTATTCAGAGTATGTTACATCTAAATTTAAGAAATAGAAGTTCAGGGAGTTTCAAAAAACATTTTGGGCAGAGGACAGATGAATGTTGTGTAAATTTGAAACCATGAATTTTTTACAAGTTATCATTTCCTTTGCATTGTGAATACAAAATATTGAATTTATAGAGTATTTTCATGCAGGATAACAAAATGCTTTTTGTTTCTTTATATTACTGAGACATTTATAAATTCAAATGGCAGAGCTTAGAGAAATGACAGTTATGAAGCAAGGTACCTGATACATGTGCTAATATGCTTCAAGATGAAGGGGTACAGAGATAGGAATAGATGCTGATTAGGCCGGGGAAAGGAAAATGCCCTCTTAATGTTTTCCAGTAAGTTTATGAGTGTATTGGAATTTAGTAATATAAAATGTTACTGAACTCAACTAAAGATATGTACCAATTACTCTTTTTTGGTTTTTTACAGGTTTCATCAATGGGAATAACACCATTTTTTGTGGAAAATGTCAGTGAACTGCAGTTGTGTGCCATTAAGTTAGTCACTGCAGTAAGTATAATCAATTTATATTTTTATTTGCCTCAAAATAATATTAATGTCATTTAATCTAAACTCTTAAAAATTAATGCAGATTCCTAGTTTCTAGTACATTCATTTTTTTCATTATAAGAACTATTTTAGTGTGTCTTATTAGATTTTATAAACTGAGGATTTATTTTTCTGTTCTGTGAATTTTTTGGGTTATTCTGTTTTTGTCAAATTTAAAAATCCTGTAAATACTTGCAAATTTTGCAGATAATAATTCCTTAATATTTATAATAAAATTAAAATGATTTATAATCATTTAAATCTTGTCTTGCTTTCCATGACCAAGATATCGTGCACCTCTAAATGAAACTAATATACTCTTTAACTTCTGTAAGAATGTTATAATTAATGATAGAAAAATTGAGCAAATTATCTTAAGTCATTACCACTGAAGATGTTGAAAACATTTTCATTCTAAGTGGCAAGTAATGTTTTTTATTACATAGTATCATATTAGTTTTGTTTTCTAGTATAAATTTAATTTGAAATCTTATAATTACTAAACAGGTATTCTCAAGATATGAAAAACATAGGCAGTTAATTTTAGAAGAAATTTTTACTTCACTTGCAAGATTACCAACCAGCAAGAGGAGTTTAAGGAACTTCAGGTAACTAATTATGGCAAAGGTGAAGTATAATGAAGAACTCCATTATATTGAACCATCATGTATTTATTCCTCATCATTTCTGATACATATTTAATGATTAAATAAAAGGCAATTCAGTCAGAACAGCATGAAGAATAGCTAGATGTGCGAAATAACATGGCATATTTGGGAGACTTAAAGAGTCTAGTGATCTTCAAGTATAAAGACCTATAGGAGGCCAGACACGGTGGCTCATGCCTGTAATCCTAGCACTCTGGGAGGCCGAGGCGAGCGGATCGTTTGAGCTCAGGAGTTCGAGACCAGCCTGAGCAAGAGTGAGACCCTGCCTCTACCAAAACTAGAAAGAAATTAATTGGACAGCTAAAAATATATAGAAAAAAAAAAATTAGTCGGGCATGGTGGCGCATGCCTGTAGTCCCAGCTACTCGGGAGGCTGAGACAGTAGGATTGCTTGAGCCCAGGAGTTTGAGGTTGCTGTGAGCTAGGCTG
>CAUYSK010028162.1:0-28733 GCA_963575035.1 Avahi laniger | reverse complement strand
GTCGTCACCGCACGGCTTGAAAACCAAGATATGGAGAAGGGTCCGTTAATTCGCAGAGTCCCCTCGCTGCGTACCAGAGATAGTCACAAAGCTGCGGCATACGGATGTCATGGGGCTTAAACGAATGCATTTCGGGAAAGCGCTTAGAACAGCGGTTCTCTCCTGGGGGGGATCTTGCTGCCCAGGGGTCCCCTGGCAACGTCTGGAGAGATTTTTGGTTGTCACAAGTGGGGCAACATTCTGCTAAACACCTCGCGATGCCCAGGACAGGCCCCTACAACACAGAACTGTCCTGCCCAGCAAGTTAACAGGGCGGAGGCAGAGCGAGAAACTGGCCTGGAACCACACCCGGCACATGGCAAGCACAGCCTGGGCCGGTGGTTATTAATTTCCTGCCAGATGCTAGTTAGTGGCTGCGCGAGAACAACTGTGATCTTATGGCACAGGCCACATGGTGGGTAATTTTGAGAACAAAGGCAGGGGAACGGTCCCTGAATGCACGATTCCTCTGACCCAGGAAAAGGACTGAAAGTGGAAATTTGGGGTTGTGTAAAAATGTTCCATTTTCATTTAAAAATAACAGAGCTTCCTGGTAATTTAAATTTATGATTTTTAGAAGAAAACAGGCTATAGACTATAGACTATATATGGAATCTTCTGGTATAGATGATTCCCAAGACAGCAGACTGTGCCATGCCATAAACAAGAGGCCCGTCGTGGCAGACTCAGGAAGAGCCTCAGACGCCTTCCGGAAGGGCTCTCGCTCGGCCTCGGGGAGCGTTGGTAGCAGACGTCCTCCGGCTCTTAGCTCCCTGGGGTCTCTCAGGGTTGAGATGGGTCAGGCTCTTCTTGGGGTGGCTCTGGCTAAAGCCTAAGTCGGCGGTTCGAGGGTCTGGCCAATTTCTCCCAGGTGGGATGCCTCCCGTGGGCACCCACTCTCTGCTCCGGACCGCACAGGTGAGCTGGCGGAAATGTGCTCCAGTCTTCATCTTTTCCTTTCTCCTTCCCAGGCATCGCTGCCTAGCTCACCTTCCGTCTCAGCTCTACTTCCCAGAGACGTCCGCAGTCACGCCGTGTCATGTGACCTGTAAGGGGGCAGCCCCGGAGCTGGAATGGCCTGGATTCAAATCCCGGGTCCAGCGCGTCCTAGCTGCGGGAACCTGAGCACATCACCTAATCCCCTTGTGCCTTGGTGTTCTCACCTGTGCAATGGGTATAGTGGTCATTCCTACCTGGGTGGGTTACCGTCGAATTCAAACCAGCCAATGCACGTGAGCACGCAGGAAGGTTGCCAGACAGACGGCCGTCCTCTGTGCGGCGTTAACTGTCACCCATATATGCAGCCCCCGCTCTCGGCGCCGGCTCTCCCTCGAGTTCCCTGCCCGCCCCCCTCCACGCAGCCTGGCAGTCCCCTGGACCAGGACAACAGTTTCTAGGGATTGAACAGTCAGATGCTCCGCATAGTGGGCAACGTGGTTTGCTAAAGCTGCCACGACACGATACCACAGACCCGGCGGCTTAAATAACGGAAATTTATTCTCTCACAGTTCGGGAGGCTGGAAGTCCAAGATCAAGAGTGCACAGTTTGGTTTCTCCTGACGGCCCCTCCTTGGCCTGCGGACGGCCACCTTCCCGCTGCGTCCTCCCACGGCCTTCCCTCTGTGGGTGCACGTCCCTGGGGTCTCTCTGTGTCCTAATCTCTTCTTGGCAGGACACCGGACCTGTCACATTAGGGCCCTCCCTGGTGACCTCATTTTAACTTAATCGCCCCCTTTAAAGACCCTGTCTCCAAATACAGTCAGTTTCTGAGGTGCTGGGGCTAGGACTCCAACATACGAATTTGCGGGGGACACAATTTGTCCCATAAGAGGGGCATTCAGTGCTCCAGTCGACTCTGTTTCCCTCTGAGAGTCTCCGCTGACCGGAAGCGTCAGCCTCGGGCCCCTCCGCAGTGTGTCCCTGCCACAGAAGGCCGTGGCTCTCCCTCCTCCAGTGTGTTCACATAAAACTACCTCTCTCAGCTGAGAAGTGTCTGTTGTACATGAACAGATACCCCCGAGTCAAGTAAAGTTGTTTCCCGAAAACATTAGCTTAGTGCAACGCGCTAAGATTCTCTTCCCATGAATGAGCCTAGTGCGGCAGGTCCCTCGTGGCTGCAGGGCACTGCGACTCAGTTTTCTCATCTGCAAAGTGGGCATAACAGTCCCTGTCTATTAATAATAGATTTGTTGCGAGGAGCAAATGGAATAAGGTCTCAACGCTCAGCACGGAACTTTGCATGTGGCGAATGATAAACATTAGCTGTTACTGTGGCCACTGTTATTAACGTTGCCATTGCAGGAAGGATACAAACTAACCACAGAAAGCTCCTACCTAGTGCGAGATTCGGATGCAAGTACGATGTCTCGTCCTGTGCGGCATCTACTTCTGCCAAGTTTGATGGGGAACAAAGACAGAATTTCAGTATCCTTAGCTTTGGCTCTTGGAAACAAAAAAAAAAAAGGAAAGAGAAAAATATTAGAAGAACATAAATTTTACCGTGAATGTTGGTGATATTTAAATAAGATTTAAATTCATACAGCATTTAAACAGAAAAGAAGGAAATGGCATTAAATTCACATAAGTGCTGGATTATGCGCCCCAGAGTCGGAAATATTAACTGTATCCCCGTAACAGACCAGCGCAGCTGCCCGCAAATGGATTGTGAAGCGGGTTCAGGAGTTTTAATAGATCATCCCTTCGAACCGTCAGCCTTGTAAAGCGGGAGTTAATAAATTATTTGACATGTACAGTTCGTCATATTTTAACAAGAAGTAATGAACAGGTCTTGCCAGCTCACCTGGACCGTTACATCTCTGCGGTTCGTCTCCCGGAGGGGACGTTGGAGTATTTCGCAATCTAACGCCACGGACAGGCTGTGGGGGAAGGTGGATGTCAGGATGCGGGCAGCAGTTCTGCCCCGCTGGCTCTCGCGGGAACACGTGTCCGCCTGTCTCTGCAGCCCGGGACGTGTCTGGGGCCTGGGTCCACACTCCAGGGACTGGGCTCGTGTCTTCCTAACTGAATTCCAAACGAGCTAAAATACGGTTCTCCAGAGCCCAGGTGAGCTTAGGTAAGATTCCAGGAGCCCAGGTGAGCTTAGGTGAGATTCCCAGAGCCCAGGTGAGCTTAGGTAAGGGCTCCAGAACAAAGCCTGATATGGGTGCTCGTGCCCATGACTTGGGGTGGGAGGACTCCCAGGAGAGGCCGTGGGGAGTGAAGGACGCAGGCAGGGCCAGGAGGCTATGGGACGAGGATGCTGCGATAAATTCCCACAAGCTCGGTGACTCAAAACAGCAGACACGAGCTCTCTCACAGTCCTGGGGGCCAGAACTACGAAATCGCACTCCTGCTGGAGGCTCCTGGCCTCTGCCAGCCTCTCGTGGCTGCATCACCCCAGTATCTGCCTCTGGCTCCGCATCACCTCCTCCTCCGTGAGCACCAGATCTCCCCCTCCCCCGCCTCTCTCTTCCAGGGACGCTGTGAGTGCATTTAGGGCCCCCCCTTGATGATCCAGGATAATCTCATCTCACAAGCCTTAACTTCACCTGCAAAGACCCTTTATCCACATAAGGTGACATTAATAGGGGCCAGGGAGTAGGACCTGATATCTTTGGGGATGTTTTTCAGCCAACCACAGACAGGGTGCAAGGGATGTCTAGGCTACCCTCTGCTCCCCCAACCCCAGGAGCTCTGGATTAGGAAACATACCACGGAGGCCTCCTGGAGAGGCAGTTCCCATCAGCCAAGGGAAGTCTTCCAAAGAAAGGTGCAGGTGTGAGCTGCCAGCCACCAACACCACAGCAGCCAGGCGGGGTGTGCTCCAGCTCTCAAGGGTCGGGGCTCACCAGCACCCGCCACGTGGGGCAGCATATGCTCAGAGACCCCCCTTCCTATCGCCAGAGCTTCTTGTCTCCAGGGGGCCCTTGTGAATTGAGGGAGTGTCAGATGCATGAAGAACTGGAGAGAGATGAAGCTCCTTACTCCTGGGGTTGACACGAGTACTTGTATCAAAACAGCAAAGAGAAACCAGCTCCTAAACTGCAGGTTTTTGATCCACATCCTTCTCTGTCTCATTTCCCTCATCTAATGGATGCAGAGTTGATCAAGATGATCTCTAATGCTAATTTATGCTCGAACATTCTAAAATTTGAAACAGGTGGCCTAAATTAATGCAACCCAATATAGATTAAACAAAAGAAAAAGGACATGTATGGACCCACAGAACTATAAATTCTAGGGGCATCTGCTTCAGGCATAGCTGGATCCAGGCGCCAAAGTAATGTCATCACAACTTACTGTTTTGCCATCAGTCGACTCTTGTTCTGGGTGGGCTTTAATCTCTGTCAGGTTCTTTAAGTGGCGTCTTCTCACAACTCCAGGGTTACAGCCAACCAGCTTACCAACACCTCTTTCCCAAGGCCTTCCGTTAAGGTCCCATTAAGGCCTCATTGGCCTGGCTTGGGCCACCTGCTGACTCTTAAATCAATCACTGTGGACAGTGGACTCTGAGTGGCCAGGCCTGAATCATGGGGACAGGGCTCGGCCTCCGCAGAGCCGCGTGGACCAGGCGTAGAGGAGAGGAGGGCGACTGCCCACAAGGGGGCAGCATGCCCTTACGAAAGAGAGACACGCACCTGGCCGGACCAGGCAACACCTGCCCACGGTGAACTTCTGCCCCGGTGATCAGGAAGACGCTGTGAGAAATCCTGTTTGCACCGGAGCCGGCTTCCCCGGGGCAGGCACGGTTGAGTATGTTGTCTACGGATGTTTTAAAATTACAAGAAAGCCCACTAGCAAAGGGTCTGCGGCTCGTTATACCACGAGCTGACAATTGTAAACAAAATCGTCCATAAAACACTCCCTCCTGCTGGGGCAGGCCACGGCCCCCACCTGGGCACAGCCCTGATGTGCTCCCCAAAGCCGGGAACCCCTGCCAGAGACACATCTTGGGCCCTTAATCAGGAGTTGTTTGTGAGTCCCAGAGACCTGCTAGAACTCACAGGAGCAAAAACAGAAAAAGTGTGGACAGACACAGGAGGCTCTGGAGGGATCTAAGAGCAGAGGGAGAAGCTGGGCTCATGACGAGCTAGAAATGGGGAGTAGGTGCAGAAAGCAAGGTGGCGGGGGCTTTTCCTCTCTGGCCCGCCCCTTCTCCCTCCTCTCCCTCCTCCTCTGGGTGTCTCTCTTCCTCCCCCACCCACCCCCTCAGGTGCCCGCTCACCCCGTCACGCAGCGACCGTCCCTGTGTCGTCTCCAGGCCCCTTTCTAGGCTCCGGTTCCACATGGCCACCTCCCCTCCTCCCAGTTCAAGGACTCAGTCCTGGAGGGCTTGAGTCTCCGCGTGCCGATTCCGGGTTCCTGAAAGAAAGAGCCGCAGTGGTCAGCTTAGGCCGGCTGCTCCTGGCTGCCCAGTCCCCGTGGCCAGGGCGGGGAGAGGGGGCCGTGGACCTCCCGGAGCCTGCGCCGGGCGGAGTGGGCGGTCCCAGGGCAGGGAGCGCGGCGGGGTACGGGGTCTTCCGGCAGAAATGCTACCGAAGATGCTTCGGGTAAATCATCCGTGACCCCACCTGGCACAGAAGGAGGGGAATTTCTCACACATCTTCTGCGGTACCCGCACAATAATTGTCGGATTCTCTCCCTCTTTCTGCTTCCTCTGTGCAGGCTGGGATGTATCTGGAAGCAACAAGGGCCGGGAGGCAACATAACCTGCGGCCACCCGCGCTTAGTCACCAGATCGCCAACCCTTCCCTGGAGAGAGGCGGCAGAAATGGGAGATGTAGGCTAGAAGATACAAAGTTGCAGACACAGTGATGGATATGTCCATTTGCTTCACCATAGGAACCCGTTTACTATCTACATAGAGCTCATGGTGTCGTGTTGCACATCTCCAATAGACACAATAAAATGTATCTTGAAAAATTTTAAAAATTAAACTTACAAGAGCATGTGATTCATGAACATTGATATCTCTGAGCACTTATCTCAAATCTTCCAAGCACATGAGCTCAGCAAAGCCCCTTTTATCCACCACGGACATGTGTCCCCCACGAACCCTCAAGCTTTGCATTCTGCTCAAATGCTTCCCAGCCTCACCTGATCTCCTCCAAGGTGGAACTTGCCAGGCTGAGCGGCTCCTCCCTGAGTCTTACTTCTTGGCAAACGGTTGCAGTCACGAGGAAGTCATTAGCATGAGGAGGGGGACATCCCATAACTCGAGCGTCCAGGAGCGATGTGTGTGCAGCCTGTTTATAGCAGAGACCTCTGCCCCCGTGCAGACCTCAATTACATTCCTGGCTCGTTTTGCGTTTGCAAGGATTAGAGTCTTCATAGCCGCGTCCTCATTACCTTATCTGTCTTCATCTATCTTACTCACCAGACACGGCCCACCGAACCCGTTCATTTGGGGCCTTCCATTTTTATTAATGCCGCAATCAGAATACGTTCCATGCATGTTGCAACAGTCAAGATAAGCTCAGGGAAAGTGAGACAACAAATAGCCCAAAATCTTGGTGACCTAAGAAATGTGTGATTCTCATGCATGCGCCCTGCCCATCGTGGCTTTGCGGGAGGCTCTGTTTGTCACGGGCACTAAGAACCCAGGTTGATGGGCAGCCACCACCTCAAACAACACCAGGAACCTTGCCAGAGAGAAAGCGAGCGCTGGATGGCCCCTGGTATGAAATTAAACATTGCCGCAAGGGAATGGCACCTGTCACACCTGTTTACAACATATAGGTCAAGATGGCCACATCCCCATCCACCAAGAAGTGACCTACAAGGACGAGACTACCACGGGCCTGAGGAAGAGCCAGAAATCATTAGCAAACAGTTCTGCTGACTGTCTCCATGCACAAAAGGCAGCCTATGGCTATACACGGGCAACTGGAAACTGCAGGTATGAAGGTCTACACTGTCTGAACATAGCGTTTGCTTCTGTTACTTGACCTAAACAACACTACACATGCACACACGCACACACACACACACATCCCATCTCCACACCCTGCACCCACAGACCCAGAATTGCAGTTCCAAGTCCTGGGCACAGACAGCTCCATTTACCCGCAGTGAAAATGGACGGCACAGGTGTGAAGACCTGCTGTTCTCTGCTTAACTGTGTTATCTTTCTGCCAACGTCCAGCTCCCGCTTCTTATTTCCTGGAAGAATAAACGTGAGTTAAAACGGAAATGAGGAATTGGTTTTACACTCCTAACTGTACCTGGTCCGCCCAGGCACCCACTTCCTCGAGCGGAGGGGGATTTCGGTGTCCGGCTTGTCTGGAACGGGCATGAGGCTCCTTTCATGGAACACCTGGTTGGGCAAGAAGGCCCGGAAAGTTCAACTCACCAAGGAGCCTGTTTCTCAGAAAACGAGTCTTATCGGACATTTGTGTCAGTATTTCTTTTATTTCTTCCTTTTTTCCTTCTCTCTCTTTCACTCTCAATCTCTCTCCCTCCCTCTTCCCCCTTTCTTTCTTCCAAGAAGTCCACTCCCTGTGACAATTCAGCGTGACTGAGAAGACTGGAAAGAGGAAAAGCCTTCGATTAAAGACTCCCCGGTCCCTGAAGCAAGGAGAGCCGTAGCCAGGCCACAGATTACAATAAAGCCACCGGAGCTTGCAGCCCGTCCATTCAGCTTTGCCATCAGATTTCAGTACGTTTGCTATTGACAGAGATTGTGGACGACAAACATCTCCAACCCGTAAATGCATCTGGGTCCATGTTTCTCTGCGGAGTTATCGATCAGCCCCTGGAGACGGAGGCGCACGACAGCCTGTCTTGTGCCTTTCACATCTGTTGCCTCGGCGCGAACATAAAAGGCCCCTTCGTTGGAAACGCTTTTTACGATGCTCGAACACCCTAGTGATTTCTTCGCTTTTCCTCACACCGCGTTAAGTGCTAATGGGAGGTTTGCAGCCTCTGAAAAGGCGAGAGAACGCACAGACGGGAGTGACGCCGTCCGCGGAGAGAGGCAGCAGGTGCAGACTGGGGCTGAATCTGGTCTTTGCCACTTTCAGCCGCGTGTCCTCGGGAAAAGTGACTTCGTATCGCTGCGCCTCAAGTTTCTCCTCTGTGAACTGGGGGTAACAACAGGACCTGCCTCCTGCGGTGGTCGTGAGCACTAAATGAGATGGTACCTCGGACGTATTCGGCTGTAACCCTGGCAGGTGTTAGGTGCTCGGTACACGGGGTTCCCGTCTCCCTCCAAGCTTAACCCGCGACGCCCCGGTGGGAGGGGGCACACTCAGTGTTCTGCATGGCATCCCTCGTTCCCTCTTACCGCTGCCCTAGCAGGCACCACAAACCTGGTGGCTTTGCAAGTGAATTAGCACACATTTGTTCTCCCCTAGTTCTGAGGTCGGAAGTCTGCAACTAGCTTCACTGGGCTGAATGAAGATGTAGACAGGGCTGCACCCCGTCCAGCCGCTCCAGGGGTGCATCTGTTTCCTTGCATTTTCCAGCCTCCAGAGCGCCCGTGCTTGTCCCCTTCCTTCACCCGCAAAGCCGGTAGCACAGCCCCTTGCTTCTGTGGTCCCGGGGCTTCCGCGGCTATCATCAACTCCCTCCCTCCCCACCGTAAGGACGGTTGGATTACGTTCAAGGACCACCCAAATAGTCCAGGATAACCCCCCATCACAACATCCTTAATTGTTTACAGCAGCCCAGATATGGAAACAACCCACGAGTCCGTCAGTGGATGAATAGATAAGGAAGTGTGGTGCGTATACCTGATGGAATACTATTCAGCCTTCAGAAAGAAGGAAAGCTTGCCTTTTGTAACAACGCGGATGAATCTGGAAGATGCTGTCCTGAGTGGAACAGACCACACACAGGATGATGCCAACGCTGCACACCCTCACCCCCAGGTGGAAACTGGAAGTCAAACTCGTGGAAGCAGAGAGTAGAACTGCGGCTCCCGGGGCTGGGGGTGGGGGAAAGGAAGAGATGTTGGGGAAAGGAAGAGATGTTGGGGAAAGGCACAAAGTTTCAGTTATGCAGGTGGGTACAGTCTAGGGGTTTAACGTACACATGGGGATTGTATTTAGTAATATTGTATCATATCCTTAAACTTTGCCAGGAAAGTAGATCTTAAATGTTCTCATCACACACACAAAGCAACTATGCGAGATGACGGGTATGAGGACTAACTTGATCGTGGCAATGATTTCACGTTGTACGTGTATGTAACACATCACGTTATACACCTGCATAAATACGTGCAATTGCATCTGCCAGTTACTTATTTGCCAATAGTGGTGGGGAGAAAAGATCCTTAATTTAGTCACATCTACAAAGTGCCTTTTGACACACAAGGTGACGCTCACAGGTTCCGGAGATTGGGATGCGGATCTCTGTGGGACCCGTGTTCAGATTACCGCCTTCTCCCAGAGACTCCCCCAATTCTTGTTTAGGATGAGAAGTCAAGGACTCGCAGCCCTCACTTGAAAGCTGGAAGACAAAGACAGGACCACAGCGTCCTTTCTCTGACCTTGGTTCTTCTCGTGAGCGTTGGCGTGGAGAAGGTCTGGTGCCGGGGCAGTAGCTGAGGTCCTGGCTGCGGAGCCGGACTCCCGGGGCTGCCTCCTGCTCTGCCCTTCCCAGGGGGCCACGGGCGGGCTCCTTTACTCTCGGTTTCCTGGGCTGGAATATGGGAATGGCAGTGATGCTGGTATCGTGGCTGTTCTGAGGATGCGGTGAGTTAACATGCTCGGTTTCCGGGGAAGCAGAGCCGCGATGTAGCAGCAACGTCTGTCTACACTAGGACTTGCTCCCACAGCAGCGACCCCAAAGCCCTGGTGCTTCCTCCCCCCCCACCCCGGGTGCTGTCCCGCGGGCTGTGGAATAGGACGAAGACTCACCCGCCCGCCCCCTGTTTCTCTCCCTCCTCTTCGCAGGTTTCCGACAGGTGCGACTACGTCTTCGTGAACGGGAAGGAAATGAAAGGCAAGGTGAACGTGGTGGTCAACTTCACCTACCAGCACCTGAGCGGCGCCCTGGAGATGACGGTGTGGGTGCCGCGGCTGCCGCTGCAGATCGAGGTCTCGGACACCGAGCTCAATCAGATCAAGGGCTGGAGGGTGCCCATCGTGTCCAACAAAAGGTAGGTGCATCCATCAGACTCCACGTCGAATGTGTTTGGGCTAAGAAGGGAACTTACCGGTGGCTGGTTTCAGGTATGACTGGACCCAAGCGTTCTCTCGATGTCTAAGGACTGAGTCTCTCTCCGTCCCTCGGCTGTCTGCTCTGTGCTGGCCTCGTCCTCCGCTGGGCACCTCTTCTGCGGCTCCACGCTCCCATCCTGTCTGCTCTGCAACTCCAGCAGAAGGACACCCTCTCCTTCCCGATAGTCCCGGCAAAAGCCCTGCATTTAAGTCTCATCTTCACTTGGGCTGTGCGCCCACCCCTTACCTAGTTAGCGCAGCCAAGCGGATGCAACACACGGTGGCTGGCTAGACTTCAGCCACAGTCCCCCGGCTGCAGCTGGAGGAGACAGAGGAAGAGTCACCCCTGCCTGGACTGATGGCTCAGTTCCAGGACAAGGGGAGATTGAGGCGGGGAAGGAGCACATAGCAGACGTCCACTGGGGGGGACACAGGAACAGATGCCGCCTGACCTGGGCCCTAGCTCTTGGCCTTGGTGAAGTGAGGTCCAGGCTTATCCTCCGTGTATTTGATACATCGCTCTGGGGGTGTTTGGTAGAGTAATGAGAGTCTCCACCATCCGCCGTCAGGTGAGCCCCAGGTAGAGGGAGTTGAAGAAGTCAGGCCTTCTGCTCCTAGACCTTGTCATTTCAGAAGACCCCCGCATGTGAGGACTCGTGCCTTAGGGACAGGCAGAATGCCGAAAGTGGTATGTGCAGAGTCGGACAAGGAAATGCTCCTGGAGTCTGTGTCTTCAGCAGGGGTGGAGAACTGCACTTATCTGGGAAGTAACTGCTGTGTCCCTTCCCCTGAGAGTCCGCTCCTCGGTCCTCGTGAGCCCTGGGGAGAGGACGCTTCAAGGACCGAGGCTGGGGTCTCCCGTAGATGGTTTTGACGATGACCCTTTTATAAATCGCTGGGGTGTCTGGTGTTGGGAGGGTGAGTTGAGGAGTGACTGTTGACGCCACAGAGGGGGCAACTGCAGGGACGGATCTCCCAAAGAACCGGCTGAGTCCGATGGCGGCACGTCCCAGGTGCTGTCACAGCCGTCAGGCTCAGACACGGCAGCAGGAGGTGAGCAGAGCCGCCGCTGCTCTGATGGAGACCACGGGAGCGTCACAGAAGGGCCAACGACTCACGAGGCATCAGATGCTGAGGGGACAGCTGACATCTGTCCCCTCAAACCATTCCGGCCTCGTCTGCCTTTCTCCTCCCACTTACCTTGCCTTGGGGTGTGCTGGTTTTTAAGGGATGTACTAGTTACCCATATTAGTTACCTATTGCTGCATAACTTAGTGGCTTAGCCCAAAACTTAGTGGTTTAGACATTATCCCCAAACTTAGTGCGGCTTAGAAGGACATGTATTATTTCGCAGTTTCTGCAGATCAGGAATGCGGGCGTGGCTCTGCTGGGTCCCCTGAGCTGGGTCCCTCCCAGGCTGCGATCCCGCTGTCAGTGGGGCTGGGGTCTCATCTCAGGGCTCCCACGGGGAAGGATCTACATTCGGGTCCCTGATGGGGGCACTGGCAGGTCTCAGTTCCTCGCCAGCTGCTGGCCAGAGGTCACAGTCAGGTTCCGGCCAGGGGTCACTGTCAGGTTCCGGCCAGGGGGACGTCTCCACGGGGCAGCTTGCTTCACCAGAGCTGCCAAGTGGGAAGAATCAAGGGCAGAAAACACAGGCAGGACAGAGGGCAGAGTCTCTAAAATCTAACCGTGAGGGTGACCATCCGCTCACTTTGGCTGCAATTTTCTCATTGGCAGAAAGTCACTAAGTCCAGCCCTCACTCAAGGGGAGGGGATTTCACAAAGTAAATGCCAAGAGCTTGAAGGGGTCTTTGGGGACAGCTTAACCTGCCCGCCACACGAATCCATTCCAAGTGGTCAGTGCTCGTGCCCGACCAGCGGTCAAATCCTCCGAGTGCCACCTCTGCGTGGCTGGCTGTGAACCCCGGCAGGGCCGGGCTCACGGCTCACTCACCTTCACGGCGCTGCCCGTCTGTTAACCCCGACTGACTCCTCCACAGGCCGGCTGGGGACAGCGAGGAAGAGGAGGACGAGGAGAGGAGGGGCCGCGGCTGCACGCTGCAGTACCAGCACGCCATGGTGCGGGTCTTGACGCAGTTTGTGGCGGAGGCGGCCGACGCCGGGGCCCACCTGGCCCACCTGCTGGGCTCGGACTGGCACGTGGACATCACGGAGCTGGCCGGCGCCTTCATGCAGGTGGAGGAGCCCCGGATCGCCGCACTGCAAGGGGGGCAGGTCCTGATCGGGCAGGAGCTGGGCATGACCACCATCCAGGTAAGGAGCCCCCGGCAAGGGCCGTTTCTCCCCTGCCTCCGCGCTGCCCAGAGGAGAATTCAGTGGCTGGTCACTGCATAGAACAGTGGCTAATTTTAGGTGCGGACATTTAGAGAAGTGGTCGGGGAAGCCATGCAAGTGACACAGTGGTGTGATGAGAATCTTGAAATTCCTCATGTATCGCTTACACGCGAGAAGCCCTGGACTGGCTCCTCTGGTCAGTCGTGTTCGAAACTCCAGCGCATCATTCCCCCTGACCGAGGTAGTGTCACCATCTTGGCGAACAAAGCCCTGAGGTGAGCTCGTCTCCTCTGAATCGCGGGCGTGCAGGAAGCATCCCCTTGCTGACCCACTTGTCCTCACTGCACGTTGTTGCCTAAAAGCTTCCGTCCTCTCGGGATGTTGCAGCCGACTCTGCCACGTCTCAACCCCAGGTCTGGTGAGAACCCGAGCGTCTCAGAGACGTGCCACGGCAGGAGCAAAGATACCATGACTCCATCGGTCTTGCAGGCCCCTCCGGTTGGGGAACGGGAATGGAGAGGGCCGGTGTGCAATGCTGGGGGTTTTAAATCATTTTTACAGACAATGTTCTGGGAAGCTTGCAGGGGGCTGCCATTTGCCTTCCATGTGAGAACAAAGGAAGGGTTTACTCCTCAACAGCTGCCCGTTTAGAGGCGAGGTGATCATCTCCTTAGGCAACCTGTGAGGTATCCAGGGCAGCTAGCAGTCCTTATAGCCGAAACTACATTGGATCATAAAAGATCTAAAATATCCGTCTTGGGAAATTGGCTGGTGTGTTGAAAAGATCATTTTATTCAAGGAGGAAAACAGATGGGTTTGGGTTGTAGGCCAGGATATCTAGAAGCTGAGAAGGCAACATCCGTGAGGGAGCAGGCTGGACCTGAGCTGAAAGGTGGTGACTGATTTTGCACTTAGGTTGGAGAGACGATAGGGAGCGGTGAGGACTGTGGCAAAGTGACAACCTGCTAAAAAGCTGCCCAGAAGAAACGCAAGCCCAGTGTGGCCACATGTTACAACTTTTCCAGAAAAGCTGGAAATCTGTCTTTTTATATGAAATCTTCTGGCTTTTGAACAATTATGATCATCAATTCCATTTTAAAGTATTACATAAGACAAACAAAACATAGATAAGAGCTTGCAACCTACACAATAGACAAAGAAGCTGAAAGACTTGAATTCCCACAATAAATCCATAGGCTAAACTCATGCTAATGGCTCGAGATTCAGACTAAGATGAGAAATTGGTATTAACCACTCACCCTGAGCGATAATTTATGTGCAAAGAGGAAATGACACAGTATTCAGAAATCATGTTTTAGGGAGGAAGAAATGGGCCAGCTTCCCACACCTGAAACAAGAAAACTGAGGCCCTTACTTCTTCTATTTATTCTCGCTGTGTCCTCCCGAGTTATAAATTCACTTGACTGCTTCCTTCTGGGGATCCTGTTTCAAGCTCACTGCCATTTGAATGATCACGATCAGACCCAGAAAGCGAAGATGGTATTTGGACAGTAGTATCCAGCTTTGGTTCTGGGCTTAAGGAGCCCCAGGAAAACTGTTCTCTTGACCTGCATCTTCATAAACATCCCCAAAAACTTGACAAGAAAACTAGGTTGAGAAAGCAGGTGGATGGAGGAGGAGCCCACTTCATCCTGGAGGTTAAAGATCCGTGGGCAGCGGCTGGAATCGGAGCAGAGAAGAGTCATGCCACGGATGCTCTCGGAAGCAGGATTTCCCGTTCAGGGTCTACGTTGTACATAAGCCTCATTTTCCAGGTCATTACAGGTGTCCAGGGGAGAAATGAGACTTTGGGATATTGGCACCAGGTGTGGACACTCAGAGCTGTGCTCATCAGAGTGTAACCAGCACCACCGCTCAGCGTCGCTCAAGGCGTCCAGTGTGGACTCCTGGTGACACGCAGCCCGACTGAGATGGTCCACGGACCAGCAAGCTCCCCTCCTCGTGGCACGTGGGTTTTCATGACAAGAGAGAAATGTATAAATATATGACTGGGGTGTCAAGCCCATTGTTCTTCGGTGATGTGAAGATGTTTGAAAACAAGTCATTTCAGTAAAATATATAATTTTAAACAAAACGCACATTAGATAATAGCTGGGCAATCTGTGCGGTAGAAGAATCACAAAGTTAGCTCTCGGATGAGAATGGTGATTCCTGCTACCGAGGTGAGGGTGGTGCACTGTGGGAAATGGAGTTTATTCCAGGGGCGCGGGGCGGACGCCAAGCTGTCCCTGCCCCCTCCTCAGCACCTCCCTGCTGGCAGGTAAAAAGCGTGTTGTTTTCTCCAGCAAGATGTGTGTTTCAGAAGGAGGCGTCAGTGGGGAAGACCCGTTCTCGTCCCTCCTGGCCCACTTGTCCATCCGTCCTGCCCTGCACGGGCGTCCCTTGTGCGGTCGAGGAAGCACCAGGACCACAGAAACCTTTCCTTGTCCTGTGGCTTCTGCCCTGCAGATCCTGTCTCCGCTGTCGGACGCCATCCTGGCCGAAAAGACCATAACGGTGCTGGACGAGAAGGTGACCATCACGGACCTTGGGGTCCAGCTGGTGACGGGGCTGTCGCTCTCCTTGCAGCTCAGCCCAGGGAGCAACAGAGCCATCTTTGCCACTGCGGTGGCTCAGGAACTTCTGCAGAAGCCCAAGCAGGTATGGAGGCAGGGCTGGAGACACAGCTCGGGTGGGTCACGCGATGGGAGTCTCACACCAGGTGGGTCTCACACCAGGTGGGTCTCACAAAGGAGTGGGATCACCTGTCAGGTTTACCAGTCTGCAAAGGATGCCGGTGACGCAGATGACTGCTCTGCCTCATGGTTCCTAGCTCCCTGCAAAGATGCAAAAAATAAATGCATAAGTAAAGATCGCAACAATTAAAAAGTTACAAACTCCCCAAGGCAGAAGCACTGGACAAAAGCCCCCGTGTCCACTGTATGGCGCCCGCACTCGGGCTCACACCCTCCGGTCGGGAGGTGGCGGGAGGCTGGGACGCAGGCCCGGAGGAGATGCCACAGCCTGCTGCCAGGTGCTGCAGGAGCTCGGGGACAGTCTGGCAGTGGTAAGAGACTGGAGATTGTCCCCACTCCAGTGACTGGGTAGCTCAGGTGGAAACAGAGTCCCAGGTGATGCCAGTCATGACTTTAGTTTATCTGAAACCAGTGTGTGCTAGTAGAGTGCTAAGTGTGTGCATGTGTGTCTGTGTGTACGTATGTATGTGTATACATGTGTGTCGTGTTTATATGTGTGTATTTCATGTATGCATGTATGTATGTAGTACATGTTCTATATGTGTGTCTTGTGTAAGTATTGTGAGTTGTTCGGGTACTGTGTTGTGTATGTTGTGTGTGTTTGTGTTGTACTGTGCCCACGTGTTTGCATGTGTGTCCTGTGTATATATCACGTGTTGCGTGTGTTGTATGTGTGCCTGTGTGTGTTGTGTGCATGTGTATTATGTATTGTGTGTTGTATGTGTTGTGTGTGTGCATGTGTGTATGTGTGTTGTGTGCATGTGTGTGCCATGCAAGTTTGCGTGTTGATGCAATGATTTCCAAACAACGGGACCGCTAACAGGGGATTTGTGTTTGTTCACCCTTGCGTAACACAGTGAATAGACATTATTTCTTAGAAGGAACACACAGATGTGGGTGAGCCTTGCCTAACAACACAGGATGGTAGTCCCGGCCATTCCCTTTCTTTGCACCCCATGAAAAGGGACCATCCTCACACAGGATGCCAGGAGCCCTCTGGTCCACATGGGAGGTTTTTCTGGCAGCTTCCATTGTGGGTCAGGAGCCTGTTCTCCGCAGCTCCCCCTCCGCAGGACGAGTTGCCAGACTCAGCCGTCCCCTCGTGCCCCAGCTGAGGCTGCGACCGTGTTCGGAGCGGGAGGAAGCACTAACCGGGCTCACGGGGGGGGGGCACGAAGAGCCTCCCATTTCCCCGCCTGCGCCCGTCACGTGATGCTCCGGGTCAAGCATCAGCTGATCTCTCAGCCCTTACGCTCTGGTCCTTGTGCGCAGGGTTAGGGATTAGCAAACACTTGAAAGCGGATGATCCCAGTAACAGACATGAATTCTTGGCCAACGCTAACCTCCTTTCTGTCAGGGAAGGGAGCCAGCCAAGAGGCAGGTTGCAGACAGCCAAGGAGAGGAAGCCGAGGCCTCTTTCTGTCTTTACGGGATGATAAGACCAGGCGACAGCCAGCTAGGAGTTAGGGGAGTGATCAGATGCAGCTAGAAAAAGTCCAAAGAGCCCATCTGTTCTGACGTGCGGAGCTGCACACACTCCCCTGCGGTCTTCAGGGCACTTACCCCTCCGCGCAGCTTGGCTCTGGCGTGGTGGTTTCAAGAAATCCGCTGTGCATTTGAACGTTCTGCTCAGATCTCATGGCAGACTGAGAGAGCCTGGTAACTCAGAGCCGTGTGCAATGACTGTTGCGCTGTGCCTTGACCAGGTTTTCCACGTAGCACCTGGTCCAAACCAACATCTAACGAAATAAGTACTTATTGGCTAGGCCGACGGAAGGCACAGAGGCCACCTCCACATTGGAGGTGCTTTTCTTCTTACTTCAAAGACCAAATAACAGCCGTGCACGACTGACTTCCGTCACGGCCAGGGGCTGGTGGGTGCACCAAAGAGAAACCCACTAGGGCAGGTGTCGGTGACAAGGGATGTGTTTGGAGGATTAGGGAAATCTCATAGACCCAGTTGCATGACCTTGGAGGAATCGGAAGGTCAACAGTCTCTCTCATGTCCACTCTCTCCCTCCCCTCTGCTTTTATTTGGGTCTAGTTCACTGTCCTCCTCCTCTGGATAAATGCTCTGCCCACACACTGCCTACCCACGATCCATCCTGGTTGTTCCAAAACGGGGCTTCGCTCCCCAGTTTTATACGAACTCCCACTGCTCACCTTCCCACACCTAACTTCCTTAGTCCTTTCTTATTTGAAACGAGAGAGAGAGACAGAGGGGTGGCGGCCGTGTCCGCGCTGCCGAGATTGACGGCTCTAACAGCAGCTGTCTCCGTCGCCCGGTTGGCCGCAGCCAGGTGGGCAGGGTCAGGCGGCTCACAGAGTGGTCCTCACTTTGGGCCTGGGGTGGAGCAGGTTCTTCAAGGCAGGGGGAGCAATGGACCCGACACTTCACTGTCAAGACAATGACATCTTCGTGAAAACGAAAGGCTGCCTTAAGCGGGATGTCACATCCCGTAATCTGCCTGGCCAGACCGTTCGCAAAGGAAATTGGTCTAAATCAACAAAGTGAAAAGGGCAAGGGGTGGGGATGTGTGCGCACCTCGGCCCGACTCCCGGTCTCCTCCAGCCAGCTGGGAGGAGGATCGGGGTGGAGGAAGAGACAGACTTTCCATCCAGGGGCGTCTCCGGCTCTGGCTGGCGGGTGTCACCTCGCACGGCAGAGCCAAGACTGTGTCCATGCAAATCCATCCCTGTAGACCCAGGGCCACTAAAACCAGAGCCTGCTGGGGCACCCCTGTCTAAACAAGTGGTTTTAATCTGTGCTATGGGTGATAAGTGGGGACTCAGTATGATGCAAATTAAAAATAATGTAATAAATATTTTTCATTTAAATGTGTAACGCTTGTAAATGATCCCACTAACTGGTAATCTCCTTTGACATGCAATTTATTACTGTGCAGAAGTAGATTCAGAACAGCCTAAGGGTCCATCTTGCCTTTAATGCCTTCAGATTAAAAAATAAAATCAGGTCTCATTAGGGAGTGTGCACATCTGTCCTGTTTTGTTGCTAGCATTTTGTTGTTGCTGCTGTATTTTGCTTCTACATCTTTATAAGAATTCATTCTGTTTTATACCCTTGGCACCTCTTATCCCTTATTTCTCCACTGTTTGAAAGGTTTCCCTTTGTTCTTGTAGCGATATTTCTGCCACGATGTGTCTGTTTTGCCTCGGTGCTTGGTGAGCATCTGGCCTGTTTTGATTAACTTATCCTTCTCAACAGGAAGCCGCCATCAGTTGCTGGGTCCAGTTCAGTGATGGCTCAGTCACGCCCTTGGATATTTATGATGGGAAAGACTTCTCCTTGATGGCCACGTCCTTGGATGAGAAGGTGGTCTCCATCTACCAAGACCCCAAATTCAAGTGGCCTATAATCGCCGCTGAGACGGAAGGCCAGGGTGCCCTGGTGAAGGTTGAGATGGTTATCAGCGAGTCCTGCCAGAAATCCAAGCGGAAGAGCGTGTTGGCTGTCGGGACAGCAAACATCAAAGTGAAATTTGGCCAGAACGATGCCAACCCCAACGCCAGCGCCAGCAGACACCCTGGAGCAGGTGTTCACCTGGAAAATGACGTCAGTGAGCGAAGGCCCAAAAAGACCTGGCAGGAATGGGAGAGCCCGGAAGGAAAGTTCTACAGCAGCTCTTCCGTGGGACTCATGGAAGGTCGGGGTACCGCCACAGAGAGGTCGACCTTGCGGAGGAAAGACCAGGGAGGTTTCTTGGATGGTGACAGCCACCTGCAGACCCTCCCCATCGACCTCACCAGCTTCCCAGCCCAGGTGGACCTCCCCAGAGGCCACGGGGAGATGGACGAGAACGACCTCATGCAGGCGTCCAAGGGGCTGAGTGACCTGGAAATTGGGATGTACGCTTTGCTGGGTGTCTTCTGCCTGGCCATTTTGGTCTTCTTAATAAACTGCGTGACCTTTGCATTAAAGTACAGGCACAAACAGGTTCCCTTCGAAGAACAAGAAGGGATGAGTCACTCCCATGACTGGGTTGGACTGAGCAACCGGACAGAGCTGTTGGAGAACCACATGAACTTTGCGTCTTCCCAAGAGGAGCAGATCACTGCCATTGACAGGGGCATGGACTTCGAGGAGAGCAAGTACCTCCTCAGCACGAACTCCCAGAAAAGCATCAACGGGCAGCTGTTCAAACCTTTAGGACCCACGATCACAGACGGGAAAGATCCGAAAAGTGAGCCCCCAACATCCCCTACCTCAAAAAGAAAAAGGGTGAAGTTCACCACCTTCACCGCCATCTCCTCGGATGACACGTGCCCTGCCAGGGACTCCGTGGCGATGGGCAGTGAGGATGACATTAAGTGGGTCTGCCAGGACCTGGACCCCGGGGACTGCACGGAGCTGCACAGCTACATGGAGAGGCTACACGAGAACGTGTAAGCCAGACACACTCGGACACCTGCTCTCACTCACCTTTCAGCCTTTAATTCCAAGATGTGTAGCAACCGTGCGCCAGGGAGAGAGATGGAATGACGGGGCAGGAGAGGGTGGCGCTGTCCACAGAGTCTCAGAAAACAACCCCAGCTGGGCCGGGGAGGCCCCGAGTCAGCATCGGTGGGCACGTTCCAGCCTACGATGTCTTGTTTAAAGTCGAGAGGTTTATCGCGTGTGGCAGGATTTTTAAAACTTGGAACAAAAATGAGATCTGAGTCCCCTGGCTTCTGAGAGGTTCCTGGAAAGAAAAGCCTCTCTCTTGCTCTCTCTCATTAATCAAGGCAATTTGGATACTGTAACATCCACGTTTGCATACTGTAATTTGGATACTGTAACATCCATCCTCCAATATTGAAAGCCCGATGAGGGTCGGGCACGCCTGGATCAAAGGGAGGGAGCGTATCACCAAGCTGCAGCGGCAGATCTCGCTGCGAGCGGGACCACAGGCAGTCTCGTGCCCGGGCAGCTCCAGGAGGCGTGACTGCGAGTTACCGTCACTCAAAGATGGGGCAGGGCCGGAACAGGTCGTCGACAGAGCAAGGCAGTTGCTGACCGGGCCTGAAAGGGGACAAGTGACAAAATACCTTTGTAACTACATGCCAAGAGCAAACACACACACAGACACCCCCTCTGAGCAGTTCAGAGCACTTCTTTCTTTGTGAACTAAGGATACTGGGCATAGAATCTCAGTCAGGTTCAGAGAACCAGGCTTTTTTTTAGCAAGCTCATCGTGTCTAAGTTTGCTTCCCTCCACTGTGTTGCCGCCTTTCCAAAAGCTACTAGTCATCTGCAGGTGAGAGCGGGGGACCATTCTCCAGTATTTCCTGAGTCCCTTCTCCCCACCCCGGGCTTTGTGTCAGCTCCCAGGTGACGGCGCACGCCGCCCATCTTTGACGAGGCGGGTCTTTGGGGGTCGTTGGGGGAGGCAGTACGCACAGGGATGAGCACCAGCTGGTGTCCCTTCCTCGCCTTTCTAGACAGACGAGAGGGCTGTTTTGCGACGGGTCTGTCACCATTCAGGGTGGGTCTCCTGTCTAAGAACTTCCCTCGAGGCTGTTGAGACAGATCTGGGTGTCTGTGTGGAAGGTGCCGGGTGCGCCGGGATTCCAGGTGTGCCGGGGGTGATCCGGCGGGAAGCCTGGCCCCCCACCACACACCTGGACAGCACGAGAGGCTTCTTCGCCTTGGAGGCTCGGAGGGATGTGAGGCCCCAGCGCAGGTGGTGGGCGGGCAGGCTGTGCAGGCACCTGGCCCTAAAGGCAGCCTGGAAAGAGGTGACATTGCTTACGTTTGAAATGACTGAATGTCTCCAAAATCCCCAGATACGAAGCCCAGGAAGCTGGGGGGGAGGGAGAGATTGGAGGATTCTTACCCCATCTCACGCCAGCTCCAAGGCAGATAAGGAGGTGGGAGAAAGGCCAACTCGACATTGTCCTGGGAGGGACGGTTGGGGACGGGGAGTCAGAGGGGCCGGGCAGTCTCTCCCTCTCCCTTTCTCCCTTCTTCCTCTCCCTCCCTCTCTCTCTCCCTCCATCCATATCATTGCATTCTCCTTAGATGACGTGTGTGCAAATCCCACAGGTTCACCCTCTCAACCTTAGCACTCTCCCCTCCAGCTGTGGTGCTATCGGTTTGCTCTGAGACTGGGACTCCTACAGCCAGCACGTCACCTGCTCCCGTCCCCAAGTCTGCTCCCCCCGTTTGCTTGGGTGATGAAACGGTCGCCCCTTTTCGATGATAATTCTTTGCTTTCAGCAGCCTCCTCGTATTTCTTTCCATTCCCACCCTCGTGATGTTCCATTTAACGCCGCAGCCGCCGCCCGCGCCCGCATCCATCCACGTGTAGAATGTATTGTAGATTGTAAGAATGTAATATATATTTATAAACCTACCGACTGTAAATATAAAGTTTGCACTCCGTGGCTTTATGTGTGTCCGTTGTCTTTCTGCACGCTGACCCCCTCCGAGGGGCTGGCGTCGGTGGCAAATGGCTCTCCAAGTACTGTGGCTTTGGGCCAATGACATGCAGATTTAAGGATCCCAGCACAATCCAATTACACCCCTCACACTGTGCGCTGCTGCTGTCTGCGATGAGATGTTGACACATGATGATAAAGTGCATTGTGTACTAAGTATGTCTCCTTCAGGACCTGAAAGGATCTGCAAATAAATCACACATGCAATGCTCTCCTAAAAGCCTGCTGACTGACGGCAGTGAGTGAGAACCGTGGCAGGTGAGTGCATGCTCCAGCCTCCCTTTGGGCTGGAGCAAGGAAAATGCTCTGTCCTCCCCTGGGGTCTCAAACATCCATGCACACGGTAACCCTGGGCTGGGTTAAAAAGTTTGATACTTTATTAGATTCCTTCATCAAGTGCAGCCCCGACACCACTGCACCTCAAGAGAGGTTGCGTGAGATCCTTGCATTCGTGCAAAGCGTAGCAAGTGTCGGATGATTCATTCATTCAGCCAGCACTTACTGAGCAGCTACTCTGCGCCAGGAACAGCTGTAAGCCCTGGAGACAGAGCCGTAAACACAGCAGACACACACGCTCTCCCGGAGACCTGACGTACATCTGGTTGGGGTGCGGGGGCCGCAAAATAATTTTCATGTAGTCCTAAGTTTTCTAAAAGACAATAAAACAGGTTACAGAATAGAGAAAAATTGAGCCAACATTTGACACTTTGATGATTTCACCTAAAAATTCGAGACTTCTTTTTTCACTTGCAAATTCAGACGCTGGCGAGAAGGGGCTTCCAATCTGTCTCGGTGTGATTGGGTCGGGTCAAGTTGGGGGCGCGAGTCCCTTCCACCCCGGTGTCTCCTCGACTTACGGTGTTGATTTTATTTACAATCTCACTGCTCTTCTGATAACAGACAAATATTTCTCCCGAGTCTTGTCTCTGCCCAAAAATGGGGGAAACAAAGACGAGGGAGCTGTGTGTTTCGGGACAGGTAGGAAAGAGCAGAATGTCCCTCCCTGTCCCCTGGGCTAATACAGAATGTCATCGTCTAAAAGACACAGCTTTGCCACTGTAAGACAAACTGTAATGTGACCTATGTGCCCAGAATTCGAGACAGAAATGGCACGGAAGTCTTAACCGAAACTTCCAGGGTGTCTCTTTGTGAATAAAGGAAGTGACAGGGGTCTCTCTGACCCCCGTTGGATCATTTACGCCACCCGAGGGACCCCCGGAGGCCCCGAGGTTCCCATCCCTGGGAAACCAGCTTCATCCGCAAACTCGGGAGGGGACGCACTTCCCTGCGGCTGGTCCGTCCCCCGCTGGCCCCTGGCTGCCAGGGCTTTGCTGTAACAAAATCCACACGCTAGGTATCCGGGACAACAGAAATTTATTGTATCACTTTTCTGGAAGCTCCAAGTCCGAGGTCAAGGTGTCGGCAGGTTGATTCCTTCTGGAGGCTACAAGGGAGACTCTGTTCCAGGCCTCTCCAGCTCCTGGTGGCCCCAGGCAGACCTTGGTGTCCCCTGGCTGGTGGACACATCACTCTAACCTCTGCCTTCTCCCGGTGTGTCTGTGTGTCCGGGTTTTCTTTCTTATAAGGACGCCAGTGGCTGGATTTGGAATATGCCCTAATCCAGCACGACCTCGTCTAACCTCGGTTACATCTGCAAAGAGCCTATTTCCACATAAGGTCACGGTCTGGGTACTGGGAGTTAGGGCTTCAACTTGTCTTCTTGGAGGACACATTTCCATCTACTCCAGGGAGAAAGAAGTTCCCTTGGGATGGGAAACATGTCAATTTACAATCTTTTCCTTGCAAGTGATTTTTTAAAAAATATTAAATGGGCTTATGGAAAAATTTAATGGGAGGAGTGAGGGACAAAGTGTGTTACTTCCTAGGAGCGAACAGTAGCGGTGCGTGTGTCTGATCGTGGAACGGCCGGCCCGGGGCTCCCTCTGTCTCCCCATCTCGCTCTGTGCTGGCCCATTTGGCTCCGTTCTCGGGCAGAGTCACCCCCAGCGCAGCCTCTGGAAGCCCCAGACCCGTTAGTTTCCCAGAGCGCAGACGGCAGCTGTGCCAGCACCTTCAGAAAACACCTTCCTTGGCCCCTGTTGGCCAGCGGGAGTTGCTTGCTGAACACAGATGTGTCCCCAGCCACGTCCAGGCCTTGGTCACAGGTGTCTCTCCCCTGCCCCGGGACCTGGGGCAGGGAGGAGGAAGTCCTTAGCTGAACCGTGTCACAGGGACTCAGGGTGGGGAAGGATCAGATTCCCAAGGCGAAATGCAGAGACTGTTGCCATGAAGTGGGGAACAGGTGTCGCCGAGCAGAGCGATCAGCCCACTGCCCTCTTCTGCCGCTTCCCGGCTTCCGTGCCCCGCGAGCTCTATTCTCGCGAGCTTTGCTTTCTAGACGTTCAGGAAGACGCTGGAGCCACATGTACAGGGCCCCAGGAAGTTGTGGGCCGTGGTGAGGAGTGGGGACAGGCGCCCTTCACAAACAACCCACGCGGGCCCGCCGTGGAAACGCTCTCCCCTCGGCTGGTGAGTGAGCCCCTCGGGGCCGGAACGATTTCTGCTCTTTCTTGGATAGCGAGACCTTAAACAGCCTGACCCCCAGTCATGCTAATGATTGTCTGATAACTTTGGACGCTGCTCTCTCCCCCTCTCAGCCCCCTGCATCTAGAGCATTGCGAGGCTCTCAGATGAATCTACTAAGCGGGCGGTCGATGCTTTCTAAGTGAACGGGTGACCTTTTAAAAACATGATTCATGGCCAGGTGTTGTGGCTCATGCCTGTAACCGTAGCACTTTGGGAGGCTGAGGCCAGGGGTATCACTTAAAGCCAGGAATCTGAGACCTGAGCAACACAGCAAGACCCTGTCTCTACAAAAAATTTTAAAATCAGCCAGGTGTGGTAGTGCACACCTGCAGTCCCAGCTACTTGGGAAGTTGAGACAGGAGGGTCGCTTGAGCCCAGGAGTTGGAGGTCGCAGTGAGCTGTGATCACACCACTGCCGTTCAGCCTGGGCAACAGAGTGAGACCCTGCCTCAAACAATAAAATCATGAAAAATAAATAAAAACATGATTCAAATCATGTCACTCTCAGCTAAAACCTTCCGATAGACGCCCGCAATTCCTAGAATAAAATCCGGACTCCGTGCTGTGACCCAAAGGTCCCATGTGCTGTGGGGCCACCTGTTGTCACTCCCCCACCCCACCGCCTGCCCACCCACTCACGAAGCTCCAACCCACCGGTTTCCTTCTGTCCGTTCCTCTGACGAAACAAGCTCACTCCCCCCTCAAGGCCTTTGCTCTTGTTGCTGCTGCTTTCTGGAACTCTCTTCCCCTGTATTTTCACAGATCTGCCCCCTCCTCATCATGCTGGGAGACCACCTCCCTCGTCTCACCCTGTGTCTGCAGAGCTCTTAGAACACTCTGGAATTGTCTCTGCATAGTGTTTGCTTCTTGCTCGTTGTGTCCTCCCTGGTATCCTGGAATGCAACTTGCAGAAGTGTAAGGACATAGTGCAGTTTGTCCCTTGCTCTGTACCTCCTAAAGTCATGCCTCCAAGAGTCAGCAATCAATACAGTGGTTGGACATTTGGGTGGGCGGTTTGGAAGGTGGATGGAGGCCTTGCAGCTCCGGTGGGGGTGCACAACCTGTCCCGGGCAGTGACCGCGAATGGCGACAGCCGTCACTTCCAAGGAGGACAGGGGAAAGCCGCTGTGAGCTCTCCGTGTGCGTGTTGACATGCGGCATCACAAGAGGGAACCTAGATCCCCGAGTCATGGTTGGGAGGAGCGTGTCCCTGCAGGGCTTCTGACGCCCCGCCCGGCAGGCCCTGCTGCTCTCTCGGGTGGTTCTCCAGGTTCCCAAGGGGCCTTTCCCCGGCGGTGACTGTCGCTGTGATTTACCACCAGGAACACACTCGCTGGGCCTGCACGGGCCTCGGGGCAGAGCTCAGGCACCTGTAAGTGAGAAGACTTCCCAAGTTATATTTTTCTCCATGGATAAATAAACAAAATCTAAACCCTCCCTATTTTAAAAAGCCTCAGGGAATATGCAAAACTCGCTGTTGCTCCTTAGGTATTTGAAAATAACTGTGCTTAAAAAAAAAAGGCTTAAAGTTTAAAATTATGTGAGCCTGTGGGCTAGTGAATCTTTCTTCCCCACTTTTGAGATGCTTTAACATATATGAAGGTTTTAAAATAGTTCCCGTCTGTCTCACTGCCCCTGCAATAACCAGACATAAGCGATATGTGCCGTTAGAATTTTCCAGTGTGGATGTGTAAGTGGACGAATAGCCCAGCTGTGCGTGTCAGTAAATAGATGTCAGCAGAGGGGGTGATGTGTCACTAGCAGCTACTACTCACGTCACTTGCCCACGTCAGTGGGTCTCGGTAACCGTGTTGGAGGATGTGCCTCATTAGGGATTCCAGCCTTGAACTTCAGGCTGCAAAAGTCAAAGGCATTTTCTCAGAGTCACATGCTAGCAGGTGGCAGAGCTAAGCGTCAAAATTCACCTCCTGACTCCCAGGCCAGAGATTATGGGTTATGGCCGCAACAGCATCCAACTCCCTTTTCTAGTAACACCCCGAATTCCTTGGGGCATCACCTCCCTACAATGCGTGAATTCTTGGCGGGACAGTTAAGGCAGGTAGCTGACTTTGACACAGAAGTCAAAGGGTCATCTGGAGACTGCCTGGCTCAGAGCCTTCCTCTCAGCACAGGGTGCCCGACCAGAGGTGCACACACCTGAGCTAGGCGAACCAGGTGGATGCTCTTTCTTGGGCCGTTGACTCTCAGACAAGTGACCCAGGGACAGGAGAAGCAGATGAAATGCAGCCATTCCGTCGGGAGCTACGTGGCCCGTCCATCCCTGCTTGGATCTGTACCTGCAGTGTCCACTTTCCTGACTCCAGAGCCACTCTGTGCCCTGCCTGTTTTTTCCAAACCCCCTAGTGAGCCAGTGAGTTCCCTGTGGCCCCCCAGGAAATCATACTGCGCTTGCAGGAATGAGCCTCTGCTTGCAACCAAACATCCTGATCAAATTGGTCTTTCTATCTTATGCCACCTGGTAATAAAAAGGCATTTCTGTCCTCCCAGTGTGACATCCAGGCCACGGTCAGCAGGGGACCTCTGATGTCCTACGTTTCGATAAGGCCCCACATCCTGCAGGGCACAAGCTAAGCTTCTAGGGAGAAAAATAGAGACATTTATTTCTATTTCAAGAAGTAGCTTAGGAAGAAACAGTCCAAGCCTAGTGGGTGTTTATGATTCATGAGGTCATCTGAGGACGCGGGTTCCTCCTACCGTGAGGTTCTTCTGGAGAACTGGCTTCCTCTCTGTCCCTGCCCGACCCCAGCACAATGGACTCCTTGGGGCCGGGTCGTTCCTGTGGTGGGGGCAGCCCTGCGTGTCCCTGGCCTTCCCCACCAGATGCCCGCAGCACCTCTCCCCACCACGACAAAACGGGGGCACAGCCGCTGAACCCTCCTCCTGGCCCACAGCGAGGGGAGGGAGGAAGAGGAGGCCGGAGAGCGTGAGCACCTTCCTTCCAGAAGGACGTGACCCTAAAGCCGTACCCCTCACTTCCACCTGCACGAACTTGTCCCTCGCCTTGCTGTGGCAGCCATGGGCCGCCTGAAGCTCAGGGGTCCTTTTCATTAACTGGGCACAGGAAGGATGGATTCCGGGGACGGTGCGCAGTCCCTGCCAGGAGCCCTGACAAACCACTCTGAAAGCCCATTTCATGGGGTCTCCCAGGGGTAGTGCAGGAAGGCACAAGGGTTCAAGTTGTGTGGGGATAACTGTGTGTGTGCATGTGTGTAACATACATATGTACAACACATAGAAAACATTTATATAAATACATGTCCATCTAGTTGCATGTGTTCATAACACACATATATAGCACATAGGTTGGTTGATAGATTGATTGATGGATACTCTCTTTTTATTGTGTTCTTTGGGGATGGGGAACCTAAAACGGGTAGGGGTTGTAAGAAAAGTCAGTGGGCATCATCTGTAGTGAGCAAAAGAATACCCTTCGGCGCTGCGGTGAAGGGGTTTGGTGCATGGCTTTAGGGTTGTTGGGATTTGGACTTGAGCTGGCCGCTACCGCTCGCCCACTTTACAGAAGAAGCAATAAAGGATTAGCAAGAGCGGAGGCTTTGAGGGTGGTCAGTCGCTGGTTTGAATCTACGCTCTTCTACTGCCCAGCTGTGGAAGTTGACTTCCTCTCTCCTCCCCAGCGATGATTGCCTTGTCTCGATTATTTTGTCTTGATTGCTGTCTCGATTATTTTGTGCGTGAGATGGGGTGACTATTGTCCGGACATCACGGGGTTGTGCAGAGGAGTGATTAAATGGTGCGCGTTGCCTGCCTATAGGGACCCCTCAGTACCCAGAAGTCATTATCGCTGCGAAAATTCACGGATGTTGAGGCGTGGATTATAGCCTTGGACTAGGTCAGTGGTTCCTGAAATTTACCTGGAGGGTTTTTACAAAATATAGATGGAAAGCCCTCCCTTCTAGAAATTTTGATAGTTTGGGGTCAGAGCCCAGGAGTTTGTGTTTTTAAAAGTTTCCCCCACTGGATTCTGACACCTAGCCAGGTTTCGGCGGTGACCCCCCAACTCTGAGATTTTGTATGGCAATGCTCTAACCTCACTCTGCCTTTCATCTTCATGCCGGAATCCCAGCCTCCGTCCCTCCTCTGGCCATTAACAAGCATTTACGACTCTCTGTCACCCTTCCTCCTTCCCGTCCTGATCAATAGCTCCCTTAGCTTTTGGCGTCGCTCTGCATGCGCTGGGCAGGCTCCCAAGGTCAGAGAAGGGCCAGGAATCTTCTTCTTAAATAACAGCACCGACCCGCAGGGTTCTGCGATCCTGAACCATTTTGCAGTGCTCGGCACATGTGGCAGGAGGAGCCGTGAGAGGCTCACGCGGTGGGAAGCTGTTGCGAGCTGAATGTGCAGACGCGCGGTCAGCAAATGGGCTCAGTGCGGAGGCCAGCCGCTGGCCCCAGACGCTGGGGCCTCCACT
>CAUYSK010028158.1:0-16354 GCA_963575035.1 Avahi laniger | reverse complement strand
CTGGAAGTCCTTGTTGGAGCAATCAGAAAAGAGTGGGGAATTAAGAGTATCCAAATGTGGGCAGAGGAGGCCAAACTCTCACTCTTTGCTGATGATATGATATTATATCTAGAAAATCCCAAGGATTCAACCAAGAGACTCCTAAAATTGATAAATGAATTCAAATCAGAGGCATTCCTATATGCCAATAACAGTCAAACTGAGAACCAAATCAAACACTTCACAATAGCAACAAAGAAAATAAAGTACCTAGGAATATATTTAACTAAGGAGGTAAAAGATCTCTACAGGGAGAACTATGAAACACTGAGGAAAGAAATAGCAGAGGATATAAACAGAGAGAAACCCATACCATGCTCATGGGTCGGCAGAATCAACATTGTTAAAATGTCTGTACTACCCAAAGTGATCTACAGATTCAATACAATCCCTATTAAAATACCAATATCATTTTTCACAGATATAGAAAAAATAATTTTACTCTTTGCATGGAACCAGAGAAGACCCCGTATAGCAAAAGCAATCTTAGGCAAAAAGAATAAAATGGGAAGTATCAATTTACCAGACTTCAAACTATACTACAAGGCTATAGTAATTAAAACAATATGGTACTGGCACAAGAACAGAGACATAGACCTATGGAACAGAACTGAGAACCCAGATATAAAACCAGCCTCATATACCCATCTAATCTTTGACAAAGCAGACAGCATACAATGGGGAAAAGAATCCTTATTCAATAAATGGTGCTGGGAAAACTGGATGGCCACATGTAGAAGACTGAAACAGGATCCACACCTTTCACCTCTCACAAAAATCAACTCACGGTAGATAACAGACTTAAACCTAACACGTGAAACTATATGAGTTCTAGAGGAAAACGTTGAAAATACTCTTCCAGATATTGGTCTAGGCAAAGAATTTATGAAGAAGACCCCAAACACAATCACAGCAATAACAAAAATAGATAAATGGGACCTGATCAAATTAAAAAGCTTCTACACAGCCAAAGCAACTATCAAGAGGGCAAATAGACAACCTACAGAATGGAAGAAAATATTTGCATGTTACACATCCGATAAAGGGTTGATAACCAGAATCTATTTAGAATTCAGGAAAATTAGCAAGAAAAAGTCAAACAACCCTATCAAAAAGTAGGCAAAGGACACGAACACAAACTCTTCAAAAGAAGACAGAATAATGGCCAACAAACATGAAAAAATGCTCAACATCTCTGATCATCAGGGAAATGCAAATCAAAACCACAATGAGATACCACTTATCTCCAGTGAGAATGGCCTTTATGAAAAAGTCCCAAAACGATAAATGTTGGTGTGGATGCGGAGAAACAGGAACACTCATACGCTACTGGTGGGACTGAAAACTAGTGCAACCTCCATGGAAAGCAATATGGAGATACCTTAAAGAGATACTAGTAGATCTACCATTTGATCCAGCAATCCCATTACTGGGCATGTACCCAAAAGAACAAAAGACATTCTGTAAAAATGATATCTTCACTCGAATGTTTATAGCAGCACAATTCACAATTGCAAAGATGTGGAGACAACCCAAGTGTCCATCAATACATGAGTGGATTAATAAAATGTGGTATATGTATACCATGGAGTACTATTCAGCTGTAAGAAACAATGGTGATATAGCACCTCTTGTATTTTCCTGGATAGAGCTGGAACCCATTCTACTAAGCGAAGTATCGCAAGAATGGGAAAATAAGCACCACATGTACTCACCAACAAATTGGTTTCACTGATCAACACCTAAATGCACATATAGGAATAACATTTATCGGGCATCAGGCAGATGGGAGAGGGGAGGAGGGGATGGGTATATATATATACATAATGAGTGTGATGCGCACCATCTGGGGGATGGACATGCTTGAAGCTCTGACTTGGGTGGGAGGGGGGCAAGGGCAACATACATAACCTAAACATTTGTACTCCCATAATATGATGAAAGAAAAAATTGCAAAAAAATAAAAATCATAAAAAAAGATATCTTTGACTCTTCAAGTTTAAAAAACAATACTTTCCAAAAACTAAAAATAAAAAAAACAATATTTTCTATTTCAAAGAATCTCCTTTAGCCCGGGAGCGGTGGCTCACGCCTGTAATCCTAGCTCTCTGGGAGGCCGAGGCGGGCGGAGTGTTTGAGCTCAGGAGTTCCTGACCAGCCTGAGCAAGAGTGAGACCCCGTCTCTACTAAAATTAGAAAGAAATTAATTGGACAACTAAAAATATATAGAAAAAATTAGCCAGGCATGGTGGCGCATGCCTGTAGTCCTAGCTACTCGGGAGGCTGAAGCAGAAGGATTGCTTGAGCCCAGGAGTTTTAGGTTGCTGTGAGCTAGCATGATGCCACAGCACTCTAGCCCGGGCAACACAGTGAGACTCTGTCTCAAAAAAAAAAAAAAAAAAAAAGAATCTCCTTTGGACAAATTCCCAGACTTTCAACTTTTCTCTCCCTTGTCTTTCCTAAGATGTCCTCATAGCAATTGAGGGTGGGACTCTGGCCACTGGCTATTCTTTGGGTCTGTGCAGGTCTTTCATTGCATGTTATCACTGGGCATCTTCTGAAGCCCATGGAGGTTGGTGGTGATATCTTCATCTAATCTGGTCTTTGAGACCAGTGATGTATGATTTCTTGGGTTTCTTTTTGTTTTTGTTTTTGTTTTTTTTGAGACAGGGTCTCACTCTGTCTCCCGGGACTAGAGTGCAGTGATGTCATCATAGCTCACTGCAACCTTGAACTCCTGGGTTCAAGGGATCCTCCCGCCTCAGCCTCCCAAGTAGCTGGGACTACAGGTTCATGCCACCATACCCAGCTTATTTTTCTATTTTTTGTAGAGATGGGGTCTAGCTATGGTGCTTAAGTTGGTATTGAACTCCTGGCCTCGCATGATCCTCCCACCTTGGCCTCTCAATGTGCTAGGATTACAGGCATGGGTCACTGTGCCTGGCCTTTCTTGGTTCTATCTTATGGCACCTCCATTACAGTTTATTGGTATGGGAGTGCCTACACAGGCATGACTACTGTCCCTAGGACTCAACTCTAGAGATTGGTCACTCGCAGCCTGTGCTTGGTATCCTCTCATTCCACTGTCATTTAGGAAGTAAACTGTCCCATGTCCCAGTAACTTTCCAGAGCCTTCTCCAGGCCCCATTAAGGTTTATGAAAACCTTAATGCCCTGGAAAACTAAGGGATAATTTTTGCCCTCTTCCAACTTACTATGCCATTGTACCATTTTTAATCTCTTATATAGGTGGCATCATGTTGGAAGTGGTAGTTTTGTGGGGGAGCTTACCATTTTCCCAGTCTGTACCTGAGGATAGAAGAAACTGGCTATAGTGCTCTAAGAATCTCCCATATTTACTTGGGACCACTCCCTTCTCCTTCCTAGGCAGCCTCCTCTAGGAACTAGAAAGGGCTATATTTTACTTCTTTTACCTATATAGACAAGATGAAATGTCTCCTCCTTCTCGAAGTGGTATTCACCTTCTCCATTCCCTGGGGACTTAATGGTGGAAAGTTATAAGATTACCAAAAGGGGAAATACACTGGAAGGTATTTGAAAAAATATTATCCACGTCACATACATTTTAAGGCCTTAATACATATTACCAAACTATCCTACAAAATATAGTACCAATTTAAACTCCCAATAGCAGTATATGAAATGTCCTTTTCCATTGTCCTTCAACAGCAAACAATAAACTTGGACGACCTGTTTTGCAAAATCTTTTTATCTCAATCTTTTAATTTTCATTTCTTCAAGTACTAGTGAAGTTGACACTTTTTGATAGGTTTATTTGTTTTGTGAATTTCTCGTTCATGATCTTTGTTCATTATTCCATTGGTCTTTTTATATTTTTGTTATTGATTTATGAGAGCTCTATGTATAGTAAAAATATTAGCCCAAGTTTGTCATTTGCCTTTTCATTTTATTTATGATATTTTTTTGCTTTTCAAAATTTTAAAAATTTTTATGAAGTCAAATCTATCTTTTTTCCCCTTTTATGTTTTCTGTTTTTGCCTTCATGCTTAGAAGGGTCTTCTATACACTGATTATATGAATGTGTATCTACATGTTATTCTGCATTTTAATGTTTTCATTTAAGTATTTAATATATTTGAAATTTATTTTGGTGCAAGATATGAGGTAAGACTCTTGTTCTGAAATTATTAACAAGTTGTACTAATGTCCTGGTGCCTTTTTTAAAGAAGAAAAACGTGCTCTAAATTTTCCAGAACACTGTGGCCTCAATATAGTAACTGTAAGTGACTACTATAAACTTATTTTCTGACATTACATCAACTCCGAGGAAAGTAAGTCTAACCAAAATTCAACCTCCTAGGCACATACTCATCTGGACTTAGGTGAGTGGTAAATATTAATAGAAAGGGTCCTTCCAGGACCCTTTGGAGAGGTAGAGTATCTGATAATGGCTTCTGCCCTGTGTCACACACCCTGACCAATCAAAGGGATTCCTCATAACCTCCTGGCTAGAGTTTCTAGTCTTGAAAAACTTCTTGTGCCTCAACTGTCACAGTATGGTCCCTGAGCCAAACCAGAAATGTCTTTTAGAAAGCGTAGAAGTACAAAGGACAAGTTCTCTTTGGCTGAGACACCTTCAAGATGCTAGACAAAGTATCAATTATCTTTGAGTGGAAACACCCCTGAACTATTAAGAACATCAACCAATTAGTGGAGTTCCCCCAGTTTTCCACCCTAATAACCCCACTAACAGACCTTTTCAAGAAGAAGGAAGGCTTTTACCTAGTCCCTGGCTGCAGCCACAGTATGCCAGCAACTGAAGTCCCTTTTACTTTTGCCTTTATCCTCGCCTACCCTGCTCTAACATGCTCCTAAGTTATTAAAACCAAATTCCAATTCTATGGAAAGAGTCATTTAATCCTATGTTTCCTCCAGAATATATTACCTTCCTCTTGCATCTACTTTTTAAGGAATCTGGCTTTGGTCAAGGTTAAGTACAGGGTGGAAACAGAAATTACTATCTTCTAGGTAGAGACACACTACTTCAAAGTTCTCAAGTCCCAGTGATTCTAAGGTCAGACACCATTGGCTAAAGTAAATAGGCAGATCAGAAAACACAGTTTTTAACAAATAGGGAAAGCAGTATTTATAGAGATATTTGAGTTTCACATCCAATATAGGTGAGATCACTAAGCAAGTACCCTATGACATAAGCCAAAATATCAGGAAGTCTCAGATACTGCCTACCCCAAGATATGCCCTGGCCTAAAAAATTTTATCCATCTAGCATCATATGGAATTATAAATGTAATTACAATAACACAGCAGGGAAAGAAAAGAAAACTAAGTAGAGCTATGCCTGGCTGGAGTCCAGGACTACCCAAGGAATCATTTATAGAGATGAAAACCAAATGGGAGTGTAACAGAAGTAAGGGTCTGAATAGGGCAAAATGTTTTACAAGTTGTCTCTTTAAAACTCTACACCCTTTTTGAGGAATTAAAACATGCATTCCTGCCCAGAACTAGTAATCAGAGGGACAGAGGAGCAATCTTTGTTCTTTGTTTTAAACTACAAGAGATGACTCAACAGAATCGTCCAGGCAGAGGACATGAGGTCATCTTCATCATAGATAAGGCCAACCAGGACCACCAACCATAGTTAAACAATAGCCTGAAGCTGAAAACTCCCATTTAAAACTCTATATTTCTGCTTATAGGGAGAATGATGGTTCTTTAAGACAAGAGTCTACTGTCCTCCTCATTTGCCAACAAATTAGTAAATTTCTCTGTCCTTCTCCTCAAACCATTTGTCCTCATTATTCATTTGGCCACAGGGACAAGTACCAAACTTTCAGTAACAGGAGGATGGATAGTCTTTACAAAGGACCTTCCATTTGTCTAAGGGGAGAAGCCCACACATAAGTGATATACTTCTGCCACAGGCAACACCCACAGTCATCTGAAAAAGTGCTCTCCCTCCCACATACTCACACTTGTGAAACACACACCAAAATCAAAAATGCACTAATTCAACAAATACTGAACATCGTTCGTGTGTCATGCACCATGTGAGAGGGTGAGGATGCAATGATGAACCAAACAGTCATGGTTTCAGTTCTCATCAAGTTTAGGCTATAGTGAGGGTAGACACATATTTATTATATATACATAATTACAATTAAGTTGATCACACTACTATGATTCAGAAAGTACAGGGTAAACCCAGAAGGCCCAAAGGGTTCCCCTACTTATTCTTAATTTCTAAAAACCCCTGGGAAATTGTCCTCATTGATAGTATCATGCAGCTCTCCCTAAAGTTACAATTCATCTTGCTGGCAGCAGAGTCATGGTACTAAAACACAAATCTGGTGATGATACAAATTTATTTCAAATTCCTTGGTACCTACCAGATAAAGTTCAAGCTCCTTGATTAACTCGGCAATCAATGTCCTTCACAATTTGGCCATATCTATTTTGTTTACAGCTTCTGTCATTCTCCTCCAGGTCTCTCCCAATGGGCACCATGTTAAACTACTCCCACAAGACACTATGTACTGTTAGGTTCCATACTAATCGTATTTCATTTTAAAAATTTTTCCATTAAAATCTATCCTCAGCTGGGCACAGTGGCTCATGCCTGTAATCCTAGCACTCTGGGAGGCCAAGGTGGGAGGATCGATTGAGGTCAGGAGTTCGAGACCAGCCTGAACAAGAGCAAGATCCCATTTCTACTAAAAAAAATAGAAAAAAAATTATCCAGGCGACTAAAAATAGAAAAACTTATCTGGACGTGGTGGCACATGCCTGTAGTCCCAGCTACTTGGGAGGCTGAGGCAGGAGGATGGCTTGAGCCCAGGAGTTTGAGGTTGCTGTGAGCTAGGCTGACACCACGGCACTCTAGCCTGGGCAACAGAGCGAGATTTCGTCTCAAAAAAAAAAAAATCTATCTTCAACATAACTAACATGATGATTGCAAAATGCACCTCTGATCATGTAATTTCCCTCCTTAAAGCCCCTCAGTGGTTCCCCTTCACCCTTACAGCATGAAATTCAAATTTTATAACATGGCATATAAGGCTGCCCATGATCTAATCTCCTCTTACTTCTCTAATCTAATTCTTCACCACTCTCTGCCTTGCATTTCATGCTCTGCCAATTCAAACTGCTTGTAGTTCTCCACTTGCACCATGCTACTTCTCATCTCTGTCTTCATTGGTGTTCTTCCCTCTGAGAATGCCTCAGCCACACTCACCTGCTTCATCTGCCTAATTCCTACATATTCTTTAACACTCAGCTCAGATATCACCTCCAGGAAATTTTCCCTGGTACCTTCTCTGCAAAGGCTGGGTTAAGTATCTCTCATCCATCCTCCCACAATATAGAATGTAAGTTCTATCAGTTTTTAGTTCATCGTGTTATAACTATATTTTTGTGTGTCAATGAACTCATTTGATTGGTAGCTCTCTAAAGGGAGAGATTTTGTCTTATCTCTACATGTATTCCCAAGATCTAACAATGTCTGGCACACAATAGGCCCTGGATAAATGCTTGCTGATTAAATTAACAAATAAATGAATTCTATCCTATCATTTGATAGCTAAACTAATTTCCCTCCTCAATTCAACAATGAAGAAATGCCTTGAGGGAATACAAAAATCTGCTACAAATCCAGTCATAAACACATTTTGAGAAACTTGACAAATTTGGCTAAGATTGGGCAGGGGGGAGGGGGGAGGGAGGAGGAGGGAGAGGGGATGAGTATATGCATACACAAAGAGTGCAATTCGTACCACCCGAAGGATGGACATATTCAAAACTCGGACTTGGGGGGGAGGGGGGGACAAGGGAAACATACGTAACCTAAACATTTGTACCCCCATAATATGCTGAAATAAAAAAAAATATTTGGCTAAGACTATTTAGCATGGTGCATATATAGCTTCCATACCCAAATATTTGGCCATAAGGACATCCTCATTGAGTGAGCTGACATTCTAATAAAGAATAACTTGTATTCTACATAATTTCTTATTGTGATTATCTGTTTATGTGTGTCTCCCACAAGAGGTTTGGGCCATAATCCTGAAAGACACAATCCTGCACACCATAATCTCAAATGTTCAAATCCCAAAAGATCAAAATCCCTAAAGTCTAATATCCCAAAAATCACAATTTTAAAAATATAATTCTGGAAAAAATATATTTTAAAATTCTTTATTTTGTTTTAGGGGATTTACTTCAGAAACATATAAAAACATGAAAGAACACTCAAAGGCCACTTTATACAATAAAGTAGGCAATAATGACATATATATTTTTGCAAGCATAAACACTCAGGTATTCTAATTACAGTCACATGAGTCATGAACAGACAAACCATATTTATAAAGAAATAGCTTATATAACTGTATTCATCTGAAATACCATGACAGACAACCTAAGTCTTTTGACAAATCAAAAACTTAAGTGAGTCATCACCAAATACGTAGTCGCCCAAAGAGCTGAGAGCTTGAGTAACTATCTTTCACAAATGTGGATGTACAAAAAGGACATCTCTTCATTTATTGAGGAAGTTTCAACATTTTTACATACACACATAATGTTTACAGACAAACTGAAGGTTGTGATAATGTATTTTCATGGAGTCAAATTTGCAAAAAATGCATTAAATGAATTAGAACTCTCTAAAAGTCTTTATACAATTTATACCCCCAAGCATTGGAAATGATGTGAAGATGAAATACAGAGCATAGTGAATTATAAAAAAAAATGCTGACAATTTAAAATAGTAAGGAAAAAAGCAAAAAAATAAATAAAGAAAAAAGCAAACAAAAAACTAAAAAAATTTTTTTGACATATGAAAAAGTGTATTACAGGGATAGATATGGGCAATTGCATGAAGGTAGTCCACAATAGCTGGCCAACTTTCGTGATCATTAACTATATTTTGAAGTATTGTATCATGATAAATAGCTACTTTTTTCCTTTTAGGGCATGGCCTTCCTCAGAGAATACATTCATGTTTATTTTCTACATAGCACTGCTCTTTTTGAAATTCTTCTATAATTCTATATACACTAACATAAGCATTCCCTATTAAATATTCCCTTCTTGTGTGCCTTGCTTATATGTTATTTGGGTACATGGAAATCCATTCTGTGTGCTCACTGGCAGAAAAAACACTGTTTTGTGTTTTCTTATCCTACCGGGCACGTAATAATTTTTGAACCAGTCAGTAACTTCCCTGGCTTCTTCAGGCAAATGTGGCTTTAATTCATTAAAAGCTCCTGGAATTTCATCAGCTGGAAGGAATGTCAATGTAGACAAATTATGCATTTTTAAACTGAAATTTCATCATTGTCATATCACGTGGCCAGTTCATTCATCTGAATTTTCTGAATTTGGGCTGTATGGAGAAAACAAATTTTATTGGTCAGACTTTAAAATTCACTTTTCGAAGTATTGACAGCACTTAATCGTAAATCTCTCATTATGGCTTAGGGATTCAGTTAGAAGTCAGGGATTGTAGACTTTAGGGATTTAGACTTTAAGGATTATGGTGTTTAGGACTGTGTCTTTCACGATTATGATCTACACTACCCACAAGATTAAGAATTTAAAGCCCCACACCAAGCATGATGCTTGACAGATAGTAGGCACTCAATAAATACTTGTTGAATGAATGTATAAGACAAACATTCATACTGTTTCCTCTACTAGGAATGTCTCTTTTCTCCCTTCTTTTCTACCTAAAAAAATTATACTTGTCCTTTAGGGTTCAGCTCCAATGTCCACCTTCTTTGACTCAGCAGAAACGGAACTAATTACTTCCTCCTCTGGGCTACCATAGTTCATTATATATATAGTTCTTGTAGCTCCTATTACATTGTAGTGTAGTTAAGTTTAAGAACTATCACCACTACTTGTGAACTCCTCAAGAGCCAGAACTTTGGTTATTTACATTTGTATCTCTATATAATACCGTACCTAACACATAGAAGGCCCTAAATGATAGTTTGTCAAATTAGACTGAAGGGGCTGATAGTAAGAATAGAATAGAGGAGACACATGTCATAACAATGGGACCAAGACCAAATCAAGAGAAATTTCTGAATGAAAGTAGTGTGAGGAAGGAAAAAAGTAGAGAAGAAAATCAAGGATGGTTTAAGGTTTTGAACCTGAATAACTATAATAATTGAGTCATCTGAACCTGAGTAGCAGAAATAGAGAAATGAGTACTAGGCACAAGTTTGGGCAAGTGTGGGCAATCAGGTGTTTACATTCAATTTTGGAGATGCTGAGTTTAAGTTTCCAGGAAACATCCAGCCAGAATTTAAAACCCAGAACTGAATTTAAAGTGCAAGAGATGCAGGCTTAGCAGTCATGTATGGTTGGAGCTATCAGGACTAAGGGACAAGAAAAAAAATGTTCACTTTTACCACCTGGTCTTAGTAAAAAAAAGATAAAAAGAAGAAAAAGAGATGAGTGCTAAATATTGGAAAGGAAGAGAATATGTATTTGCTGATAATATTATGGTCTAATTGGGAAAATGAAAAGTATAAATTAAAAACTATTCAAATCATAGGAGTCAAGATAAAAGATACTCAAAAATAAACTGCTTCCAGTATAATGATAATAACTAATTAAAAATGCAATAGAAACCTATTCATCATAGTAAAACTACAAAATATTTAGGAAAATATATAAAATCTATATTAGGAAAACCAAAATATTTTATGTAAGTACATAAAAGAACATATTTAAAAATGGAAAAGCATACCAAGTTCCTGAATAGGATGATGCAATAGCCTAAATAAAATAATTCTTCCAAAATTAATATATAAATCTAATGTAATTTTTATCAAAAACCTAAAGAAAATTTTTTTGAAATATAAAAAGTTAATTCTAAAATTCAACTGCAAGAGCATATTCCAGAAATAATTGAAAAAGAAGAATATTGAGAATGGACTTGCTCTGACAGAAAGCAAAACTTACATAAAGCAACAACAAACAAAACAGTTCAGGAACATATCTTTCTGTATCTGGAGATTCAGTATGTGATAATGGTGAAGTTTTATATCCACGGGGAAGAAAATGATTATTTACTAAATGGAGTTAGAACAGTTTTTATTCATTTGAGAAAAAATTTAGGATCTCTACTTTATACCGTAAATAAAAATAAATTCCAGGTGGATTGAAGATCTAAATGTAAAAAACAAAGTACAAAAGAACAGAAGGAAATACAGAAGACAGTGACAATACTGAGATAGGAAAAGCTTTATAAGCAACTCACAAAACTCAGAGGCTATAACGTGAAAAAATGATAGCTCTGATTGCATGAAAATTTAAAATTGTACAACAAATGACAGCATAAACAAAAATCAAGTGTTTTTATTTTTAAAAGGACTAAAAATAAAACTGGGAGAAAATATATTAGCAAATTAAGTGATTTAATATACATTAAGAATAAAGAGTTCCCTCAAATCAATAGGAAAAGAGAATCCAAAGAAAAAATAGGCAAACAGGCAATTCAAAGATAAGTACAAATTTTCAATAAAACATTTTAAAATGCTCAGCCTCACTAGTAATAAAAAATACAAGTAGAAACAATAAGATCTTTTCGTTTTACTATCAGGTTGGCAAAAATAAAAATCATTAAACACTTGTTAATATCTAGTGCTACTAATAAGGGTATGTGAAATGGACTCTCTTAAAATCCACTGGTGTTAGTAATTGTAAATCATTTCAAACTTTTCAAAAGCAAATTATTATTGACTATTAAAGCTCTACATTAAAATCTATAAAAATGTTAATTATGTATTTAAGTATCTGTAACAATTTTAAATGTGTGTACTCAATCACCCAGCAATTCCCTAGTGTGCTGTACATATTGTTATGGACTGAATGTTTGTATCCCCTACCAGATTCATACTCTGAAGCCATAATCCCCAACATGATGCCTTTGGCAGGTAATTAGGTTTAGGTGAGGTTATGAAGGTGGTACCCTTATAATAGGACCAGTGTCCTTATAAGCAGCTACACCAGGCCCAGTGTAGTAGTTCATACCTGTAATCCTAGCACGTTGGGAGGCCAAGACAAGAGGATTGCTTGAAGCCAGGAGTTCAAGGCCAGCCTGGGCAACATAGCAAGATCCCATTATCTACAAAAAAATAAAAAATTATGTGGGTGTGGTGGCATGCCCCTGTTGTCCCAGCTACTCAGGGGATCTCATGAGCGCAGGAGTTTTGAGGTTGCAGTGAGCAGTGATTGCACCACTGCACCCCAGCCTAGGCAACAGAGCAAGACTCTGTCTCAAAAAAAAAAAAAAAGAAAAGAAAAGAAAAGAAAAGAAAAGGAAAGGAAAGAAAAGAAAAAGAACCTACATCAGAGAACTTGCTCTCATTCTGTCTCTTCATCATGTGACTATACATCTGCAAGCCAGGAAGAGGACCCTCACCAAGAAGTGAATCTGCCATCACTTTGATCTTGAACTTCCCAGATTCCGGGATTGTGAGAAATAAATACCTGTTGTTTAAGCCACCCAGTCTGTGGCATTTTGTTATAGCAGCCCAAACAGACTAAGACACATACAAGATTTCTTTCAGTCACACCAGACATCCAAACCTCTTATCATAATTTATCATATCATAATTTAAACCTTAATTCTCATACCTCTCTATTCATCTTCTAAGATAAAGCAATCTCACTCTTTTTACTCTCCCAAATTCTTCTGCCTTATGGAACTCAATTCATATCAAATTAAACTTTGCTATATCCTCAGCTTCTTCCCTAAATATTCCCTTCAACTTCTTGTTCTAATCAAAACCTCACATCCCCCTGAGCACACTGCTTTCCCTGAAGCCTCCCCCAGCGGAGGCTGTTTCCCTTCCATGTAAATCACACCACTAGACTTGGAGGTAAAGGGCCTTCCTTGTTGCCCATTGTCCTTATAGCCATTTCTATTAATAATGCATTCTTCCTTAAAACTTACCAGCTCCACACCTGGCTATTGTCATCTAGCCCTCAGTCATCTATGGCTTTGCCACCAGGCTTGCTATCTTGTTCTCTACCAGTACTGCTGTCATTATTCTTGGTGACTTTGAGATTCACATGGATGATTTATGAAACCCCCTTGGCAATTATTTCCTTGACCTCTTCACATCTAATGATGTTTTTCACTAGCCTACCTAAGCTGCTCACTTCCATTGCCATAACCTAACTCTGGTTTATTGTTAGATTTTTAAAAAGTAACATGCAGATGAATACTTACAGTATGATTTTGTTTATGAAAAACTATATATATCAATATATGTGCGTGTGTGTGTATATGTATATATACACATAAAAGCACAGAAAAATATTTTCAGGAAAACTCACTAAACCATTCACTATGCTTATCTCTTGTGGGGGAATACGACTGGAGGATGACTAACAATTGTAACAATTTAACTTTTTTATTGTTTGAGTTTGGAAGCATGTATCTGAAGATTTCTTGTGTAATTTTAATATAAAAATACTCATGTTTGCATAGTTGGGGGGAATTTTTACCAAAAATGTATTTGATAATGTACAATTTAGTATAGGTTTGGTTGAGACAAACCTTTTATGAGTAATTCAGGTTACTTTTGTCCAAGCAGCCTATGGATAATATGAGATCACTATCATAATCACAAAATTGTATGTCTCTGATTCCTGTCTGCTCTGCTGAAGTTATGAATAACCCTTCCTAAAATTTTTCCAAAAATTTCTGGGAATAAGTTCTTGGAGGCTATTTCGCATGCACTCTGTAAATGAATCTGCTTTGCTGCCATGTGATGTCTGCCATTTTCCTCCAGTAATGATGTCTCCTGTTTTTGTCACCATAAAAAATGGCTAAGTATGTCAACAATTCCCATGAAAACTGCATGGGCTGATGTCTGAGCTGAAGGTGCCAATGCTATTTGTCAAAGTCATTGAAGGTACCATTGCCAACAGAGCTACTACCCTCAACAATGCCACTACCAATATTGCTGCCACTATCACCAGCATTTTGGTACCTCTTTTTCCCTCATCCCCACACCCAGTTAATCTAAAAGTCCTATGGATTCAACTTCCAAATTATCTCTCAAATATGCCAACTTCTTTCCAAGTCCACTATCACCACCTTGGCCGAAGCCAACACCATATTTTATTTGTGCTATTGCAAATACCCTACTAATTGACTTCCCTATTTCCATTCTTGTACCAATCCAATCCATTTTCCACAACAGTAATATGAATGATCCTTTAAAATATAAATTAGGTTTTATCATTTCCCTGCTCAAAATCATTCAGTGACTCTCCATCATAACTTAAGTTAAAATTCAGGCTTCTTACCATGATTTGCTTTGGTTGTACATGATCTGACCCTGGCTACCTCTAGAATCTCATCTTATGTCATTCTCTCCTCAATCAATTTGGTCCAGCCACATTGGGCTCCTTTGTGTTCCTCAGACATGCCAAGATTGCTCCTGCCTTAGAGTCATTGTATTTGCTGTTTCTTTGCCTAGAATGTTCTTCTCCCTGTTCTTCACATGGTTGACTCCTTCTTGTCATTCATATCTTACCTCAAATATCACCTCTGCAGAAAGCAATTGTTCCTTGACTTAGCCATCTAAAAGGCACCCACTCATTCTCTATCATATCACTCTATTTCAAGCTCTGAACAGCACTTAGCACTGCCTAATATTTTTGTTTGTTTGTCCATGTCCACCAACAGACCCATTACAAGCCATGATCCAAGAGAGAAAGAGTCTTGTATATCCTGTTTGCCACTGTATCCTCAGCACCTAGACTAGTGCCTGGCACATAGCATAGGCTCTCAATAAAATTTTGCTGAATGAAGGGGTCATCATCATCAATAATGCCAATGTTGTTGCCAATGCCAAAGATGTTGACTCCTTGTGCTCTTACTATCCTACTAAGTTTAGAGGACACCATTACTTCAGCTTTTACTTTTTTACTGTAACTTCTTAGGCCTAGGTTTCAGGTATTGCAATTCAAGTATGACCTCAGGTCTGACTCCCTGGGGACTGAGTTTAGGGACAATTTGGTTGCTGGACACATGCTGCACCCAGCATCGCTCTTCTCCTGCCACATTGTTCAGTGTCCTTGACTCACACCTGTACATCTCTAGGCTCTCATCATCTACAGCAGCAATTCTTGACCTTGGCTACACAAAGAATTACCTAAGTAAATTTAATAAATATTAATGCCTGGCCAGGTTCCACCATTATAGGTTCTGATTAATTGGTCTGGGATGCATCCCGGGCACCAGGATTCTTTAAAACTCGTCAGGTGATTCTTATATGTAGCCAAGGTTGACAACCGCTGCTTTAGAAGAAATTCTTTCACAGAAAACCCTTGAAGTCTTCATATAGAGGACACAAATAGATTCCTGGTAGGTCAATTTCAAGTTCTCTTGACTCTCCTTGTATAATGAATAACAACCTTAGGATCAAGCTGGGATGCTTGGTGCATAAATGTTTTACCACCCACTAATATTGAAATATTATTACAATAATATTTCAACCAAACCCAAGGTCCTGAATATTCATTTCATGATCACATTAACTGAGTTTAAGTACTTTTAAGAAATGTAGTATGTGCTTGTTGTCACTAGGGGACTGTCAGGTAAGGTAAGCAAAAGAGGAAGAAAGGGAGAAAATTTTCAGACTTTCAGAGAATCCATCTACTCCAACAGTTCCTATCACTTTGATGAGTATAAATCTAAATTTTCTATCTCCAGCCCTGTCTGCTGTTTAAATATCCAGTCCTGTATGTTCAAGTGTATCCTAGTAATTTCTTCCTAAGTGTCCATCACTTACATTTACCCAAACACTAAAATCAAACATGTGCCTCCCAAAACTGACTTCTCTTTCTGAATTCTGTTTTTGACCCTGATTTTTTTCTCCTGGTCACCCAAATGAGAAACTCCACAGTTCCATGTCTCTTTTTCCCATATGTCCCCTCCCTCCATGCTCCAAGCTGATTTTACTTCCCAAATATTTCTCACATCCATTTCTTCTTCTTTATCCCCATTGTCATGGCCTAAATACATAACCATAGGACTTGCCACCTGTGTTATTGTAATAACCTACTGACAGGTCTCTCTGACTCAGTTTGAGGTCATCCACTCCTTCGTTAACACTGCCACGAGAGTGAGATTTTTTTTTTTTTTTTGAGACAGAGTCTCACTCTCTTGCCTGGGGCGAGTGCCATGGCATCAGCCTAGCTCACAGCAACCTCAAACTCCTGGGCTCAAGCAATCCTACTGTCTCAGCCTCCCAAGTAGCTGGGACTACAAGCATGAGCCA
>CAUYSK010028156.1:0-22036 GCA_963575035.1 Avahi laniger | reverse complement strand
TATTTTTGGTAGAGACTGGGTCTTGCTCTTGCTCAGGCTGGTTACGAACTCCTGAGCTAAGAACGATCTGCCCGCCTCGGCCTCCCAGAGTGCTAGGATTACAGGCGTGAGCCACCGCGCCCGGCCTTTTTTTTTTTTTTTTAGACAAATCGCACTCATTAAACCCAGGGTAGAGTGCAGTGGCATCCACATAGCTAACTGCAACCTCAAACACCAGGACACAAGCAAACCCCCAGCCAAGAGAGTGACACTCTGTCTCAAAAAAAAAAAAAAAAAAAAAACCCCAGGAAAAAGTGAAAGAATTAAGTATCCTAGACTTGGGTAAATTAAGTATTGGGGAAATTTACTGTTCATCTATAGTCTCTACTCCTCAAAAAATAGGTGAATAGTAATTATATTTCCTTAAGTTGACTGTAAGCAGTATCTTGGCAGTCTAGTGATAATTCAAGAGTGTTCCTTCCAACATTTCAAAGGTGATCCAGGCTGTAACCTTCACTAGGCCCATCTCACCAATCCTTCCTTATTCAGTCACCTTGATGAGTGGACCTCTCTTTGGACCTCTCTTTTTCTCCAAAATATTTAGCATCAATAGCTCTTCCCCTAGGTCCAACTGGAAAAATGTATAGGTTTGAAAACTACAGTTCTGCTTACTGAAAGAAAATAAGATATCACTGTTTTGTTTCAGAAAAATAAGTTAGAGGTGGTCGTTAGGGAAGAAGTGTTCATTGGACAGTAACTTGACTCTAGCATCACAGTCCAAGATCTGGCTCTATCTTTGTGGCCAAAGAAATGCTTTGGAATCTTAAGTATATTAATCAAATTTACAAGGGGAATGATGTAGAAAACAAAGTCCTTTTGCTAATTTACAATGAAAAATTTTTGTGCTCAATGTCCAGCTGATTAACACATTCTCTTCACTACAGAAAAACTGTATGGAAACCAAATCATTGTCATCAGGACACTCTTTGGGAAGCAAAGAATTGGAGAAAGCGGGGAATACGGTGATAGTAATGGCATCCAACTTTGAAACCCTGATGCCCTGAATAAGGGTACACAGAATCAGAGGCATTTTTAGTCTCTGAGACCCCTTTTTATTTTACTTTTCTAATCACATAAGTTACTAATGAATATATCTTCACTTTAAAATATTTAGATAATATAGATATATAGGATAAAATAGTCATTGGTATAGCCATCATTACCTCACCCTATTCAAACAAACCCATATCCTTCCCCAGAGATTATCAAGTTTGGAGTATAATTTTTCAGTCCTTTTTTCTAATAATTTTCTACACACATATAGCATTTGATTCTATTTCTATAAACACAATTGTTCTCTACGTTCTGCTCTGCAGTTTGCTTTTTTTTCACTAAAGAATGTATCTTAGAGATCATTTCATGTTAGTATATATGGATCCAATGGGGCGGAGAGTCAGCTGGTACACACTTGTATATCTGCACAAATTGTTTGTGGCCGGAGACTGATATGATTGGGCAATGCCTGTAACCACACTGGTTGTTAAATATATTCGCTATCTTGCCTGTACCTATCTCTCTATCTTTATCTGCTGCACTAGCTTCCAGTATGGATATACTATATACAAAAATAAATTCCAAGTGGTTTAAGCAGCTAAATGTAAAACTAAAACTCTAACCACATTTTTATTTCCTTTACTCTTATTCTCCCTAAGTAAAAAGGTTTTATCATACAAAGAATGCATGCTCATTCTATAAAATGCTCAGTTAGTACAAAATGGAAATCACCTGACATCCTTTCACCCACAGAAAATACAGTTGGTATTTTGATGAACTTTCTTATAGGTATCTGTCAATGCATATACACATATAAACATATATAGACACTTAAGTGTAATATATTACACACACATGTTAGACTAGACCAAATTCTTCAGAACATAAATTGTCATGATCTATTCACAGAGTTCCCATAACCTAAGGATACAGTTCACCCAGTATTCTTTTTACTAGGTTTGACAGACAGCCTGGCTCCATGTTGCCTTCTGACAGCCAGTTACAATGGCAGTTGTAATTACTTAAGTTCTTGAACAGGGCTAGAGGCCCATTCTATATTCTCCAAGGAAACAATCACCTTTCCAATGAGTCTTCCAATAATTTACTATCAGTTTTCCTAGATATGATCACTATACCATTAAGGCATCCTATTTAGCAGTTTAGTAAGTGGTTTCAAGATGTGCCACCAGATGACCGCAGAGGGGATAAACAGTCTTGCCACAGTTCAAGTACATTTCATAAGAAATTGGTACACTCTCTCATCCGTCCTATAACCAACTATTCCATAGTTGTCTTTCACAGTGGGCCACTCTGACTGACTTGAGTAAAATGGTACCCATTTCTGGGTGGCTCTGTGTTTTTGGTCTGCTGGATCCAGGTATAGTGGTCACTGGTAGGTCCCACTACAGGTCTGTCACCACTTCTGAATGAATACCCCCATAGTAAGCAATCCTGGGTTCTCTAGTTAGATTTCACTTACCTAGAGACAAGCTGTTAGGAACACAAGCGATACTGGTTTGTTTCCTGGGGACTCTGCTCTTGAGTAAATACAAGAATCTGAGGCACTGAGAGAGGAAAAAAGAGGCACTGTAAATTGTCAGCCTACTTCCTTCACATTCTGGATTCAAGGGAACCCAGGAACAAGCCATCCCTAACCAAGTAACTATTTTAAGTCTAAATGAAACAATATCATTATTATCCTAGAAGAGTATCACCTATGACAAAAGTCAATGAGTAGACTTTAGAGAGACATGGTGAAGCTCAAAGAACAAGGGCAGGTGCTCCTAAGAACTAAGCATTGAGGTGTAAAAATTCCTCTATAGGAGACAAAGTTGGAGCCCAAAGGCCCCCAAACCTAATGGAAAAGCCATTGCCTTCAAAAGTCAAAGACAGTGGGGCTAAGGCAGAGGGCATGAAGACAAGGAACAGACTATGTTAAGAGGTCTGGATTCTAGTATTGGCTCTGCCAATTAATAAACATTAATAAACTTATTCAGTGACTTGAAGTAAATCACACAATCTCATCCATGACTGATTGTCTTGTCTGTGAAATGAAAGTGAAAAGCTAGATGGTATCTAAAGCTTCTTCCAGTACCAACATTCAGTGACTCTTTGATTCCAAAAGCAGATGGGAAAAGAGCAAAACCTCAAGTCAAGCCCTTCTAGTCCATCTTTGACTGAGGCTGCTTACGCATCTTTAGTACCTGAGCAAGGAGTGAGAGGAAGCTCTTGTTAAGAACAGGTTGAGTCAACACCAGGGGAACTTCCTGTCAGTTATCCTCTCACAATCAGAATTGGAGGAATTTCTGAAACATAATGATTGCCTCTGTGTGAGGCAGACTCTCCAGAGACAGGAATCTATTGTAAGATGTTATGGACTCCTCCTAACGGAAGGGTTTTAAGAATTCCTCCTAGTGGAAAGAACACTTTATTAAAAGGCAGAGGCCTGCTTTCCAGGCTAATTCATTTTAATCGACTAGCACCTCTTATCTAACACTGAACAAATTATTTAATCATTTTCGAACTTCTGGTCAAACTTTAATATTCAGTTCAAATGTGAACCACCACCCCTCTTACTTGCGGAAAAATTTTCTTGACTTTTCCAAGGCATTTTCTTGTCTACATTCTTAATTTTACACATGCTTCTACTATAGCACTTTCTGCTCTGATGACACTGTCTACCTCCACTAAACTTGAAGACAAGTATGGCATGGGCTCTGGGGCTATGATTATTTGGGTTTGAATACCTGCACCATCATTTATTTGCTAAGTGATCTTGGGTGAGTTACTTAACCTTTCTGTGTTCCAGCTTTTTCAACTGTTAAATGGAAATGACAATAACAATAACTACTCCATAGGGTTGTGGTGATGAGTAAATGAGTTAATATATGGGACGTACTTAGAAGAGTGCCAGATAGTAAGCATTCAATAAATAGTACCTATTAAATTATTGGTCTGTGTTTTCATACAGTACTTATTTTGTTGCTGAAAGAGAAGAAAAAGTACTTAATGAAATGAAGGAGGTAACTCTCTCATTTACTTATTCAACCCGCACAACTCTGTGAAGCGGCCAAGCAAGGAATAGCATTCGCTTCAGAAAATCAGAAAACGGAAGCGCTCAGAAGTTCGCTGAGTCGCTCAAGTACATACGAACGAAATCCTGGGCCCCCGACTCCCAGACTTGGGCTCTGGAGCAGCCTCTGCCCCTCCTCTCTTCAGGGCAAGCTGGCCTCAGACCCCGGCCTCCGCCGCAAAGTCTCTCGGGAAGGAAGCGGCGCTGCGGTTGGCCTGGCCCCGGGCCCCAGGGAGGTGCTGGGTTAGACCCCAATGTAGCCAGGCGCAGCAGAAATCGCTCATCAGGCGCTCCCCGCAGCAGCAATACCCCACAGGCATTGCCGCCCTGGAATCCCGCAGCGCTCCCAGACCGCTGGGAGCAAATCCCAGACGCTCCGCGCCGGCGTGACGTCACCAGTCCGCGCCGCAGCCAACAAGCACAACCTTCTCCTCTCTAGGAAGCCGGGAGCGGCGTCATTTCGATGGTTCTCCCAGCCTCAGAGTGGCGGGTTTCTGTGCTCTGCCCAGGGGTGTCGGCCCCAGAAACAGCCCGCAAACCCACCTCAAAATGCATCTTCTCGGTATAAGGAAACTGAATGGAGAGGAAAGGTCGACCACAAGGAGCTCTTACAGTGTGTCAATTCATCCTGCAACCCTGCCACATTTATCTTTGTCACTATTCTTTGGGGATTCTCAAGCCTTTCACAAAGCTGGCTTCAAACTTCCTCACACACATTCTCACCTGCAAGAAAACTGACCTTGTCACAGGAACCTCAAACACCTTAGTGATTTAAGATCTTTGTTCAATAAGTAGCCAAAAGAACAAGAGGTCTGCTTTGGGCTTAAATCCCAGATTGTCAGCGTGTGAATTTGGGCAAGTTACCTCTCTGTGCGTGCTTCCCCATTTATCAAACAGAGATAATAATGGTACCAAATTTCATAAGGCTGTTGTGAGGATTAAATGAAGTTAATACATATAAATTACTAAGAATGTCTGACACTTTTAAAATGTTCAGTAAATGTTAAGAGTATTATCCATTCGTCATCCCAGCTCCAGTCCTTATTGTTCTGCCTTGGCTTCAGTGACCTTTCCAGCAGTCAAAGAAGTAGCACCCTCACCCACATTCTGCAAAACTTGAGATATTGCTGGTACCTCGTTCAGGAAATATTTCTACACAAGGCTCATCCTGACAGGTGGATTCCAGGGATAAAAGCATGGGTAGCAGAGCAATGCTCCACTTCCAGGCATTCCTTCTGATCTGCAAGCTTGGGACAATGAGACTGTGTGCTTACCACCACATCCCTAGTGTGCAACACACAGTAAGCACTCAGTAAACACGTGTTGAATAAATGAATGCCATGCAGCAGAAAATGTTCAAACTTCCAGATTGGCTGTTTTCCCCAAATGGAGTCCTTTTAAGAGACTGAAATCAGGAGTAGAGGTGCCGCAGACTGAGGCCATCACTCACCATCTTCAGGCTAAAAAGGGACCCTTTCTAAAACTGTCAGCTGACATGCCAGGTAATGATAATGTTGAGCTCCCCTTACTTACCAGTTATCACATTCTCAGAACATCTTTGGAATCAAGTAACAACTTCTGTTCCCAGCCCTAGGATGTCCCACAAGCCAGAGAGCCTATGCCTAATCATTTTTCCCCCCTTTAGGCTTAAAAGATTCTTTAAATTGGCAGGCTTTACTGTGTGAAAATTAAGCCTGGAGTGGGGTACTGTAGGTAGAGCAGATTACTAGAAACAGTAACTTGCGGCTTGACAGCAATTTAGGCTGACATAAGAATGAATAAATATCACATTGCTCCAAGCTGGGCACTGTGGTATGTGCTTGTAGTCCCAGATAATCAGGGATTAAGCAGGGAGGATCACCTGAGCCCAGGAGTTCAAGGCCAGCCTATGCAACGAAATGAGACCTCATATCTAAAAAATAATAATAATAAAAAATAAAATAAAAAAATGTCAAATTCCTCCTGCTCTGGTAGAGTTGACAGTTCAGTGGGAAGAGAAAGATTTGTAAATGAACTGTTATAATGTAAAATATAAAATGAAGAAAATACAAAGACAATAAAAAATACATGAGGCTGGGTTGGGTGCAGTGGCTCATGCATGTAATCCTAACACTTTGGGAGGCTATGGTGGGAGGATTGCTTGAGGCCAAGAGTTCAAGACCAATCTAAGGAACATAGCCAGACCCTGTCTCTACAAGATAATAGAAAAATTAGCTAGGCATGGTCGGGTGCACCTGTAGTCCCAGCCACTTGGGAGGTTGGGGCAGGAGGATTGCTTGAGCCCAGGAGTTTGAAGTTGCAATGAGATATGATGTGCCCACTGCACTCTAGCCCAGGCAACAGCGCAAGACTCTGTGTCAAAAGGGAGGAAAAATACAAGGTTAGAGACAGCTTTAAGAGGTTGCCTAAACATATTCATAAATGACAAATGGGAGTTTTCCAGGCAAGCAGAAGCAGGGAAGAGTATTGGGACAATAAAACAGAATGTGCAAAGGTGCCAAATGGTCCAATGGTGATGCTGTATAATCACAAGAATCTGCTCCATAGAACAGAATGTGCCAGGCAAGGAATAGTGGCTGAGGATGGCAATGTAGGTAGGCATGGGCCAGAGGAGGGGCCTCAGATGTCACTTTAAAGGGCTAGGACTTTATTCTAAGAGAGAATAAAGCTGCCAGTTAGGCTTACAAAGATCATCCAGACGTGCGACACATGGCCTAGAGGGGCAACATACCGGCAGACTGAAAAATTTAAAATAGTCTAGGAAATAAACTGGGACTGGACTATAGCAATAGCAGTGGGAATGGCTTCCAGGTTTAGAAGATAATTTTAATAGAATATAGTGGTTGGATGGGTTTGAAGATTGAATAAGAGGGAAAATTCAGAGAGAGGGCAGTTGCTAGGTTTGGTGCCACACTGGTGTGCTCAGACACATCATGGGCCAGCAACTGAAAGTTAGGAGCAGGTGTGTGCAAATGTGAGAATAAGGGGTGAGGGTAGTGGAAAGGTGCTAAGTTCCTTTCCTTTCTGTATCTCCAGAAAGTGAAAATGTACCAGAATGTGGGCTTGAGGATTAACAATTCAGGGTCATGGCCATTCCATTTTAGAAAACCTTTCTTAGCTGAGCACAGGGGCTCATACCTATAATCCCAGTGCTTTGGGAGGCAAAGGCAGAAGGATTGCTTAAGGCCAGCAGTTCCAGACCAGCCTGTACAACATCGCAAGACCCCATCTCTACAAAAAAATTTAAAAATTAGCTGGGGAGGATCACTTGAGCCCAGGAGTCAAGGTTACATACAGTGAGCCGTGATCTACGATCACACCTCTGGATTCCAGTCTGGGCAACAAAGTGAGACTTGTCTTTAAAGAAAGAAACAAAACCATTCTCACAAGAATTTAGAGGTATTTTTCACCCTTATGGTTTTCTCAGTTTTTTCCAAGAAAACTCTCCCTGTTCTCTGCTGTCCACTCAAGATTCGAAAGATAGCAATGCATAAATATTACTATGGATACCTACACACCAGGAAGTTTGTAGATCTAGTGGGCAAAGTTTGATTAAAATATATTAATTCACCCAATATATATTTATTGAACATTTACTATGTACCAAATATTAATTCTAAAGTGTTATTTTTCACTTAGGAAGTATAAATACATTAACATTAGCTCTTGGTAAAATATGTATTTTTCTATGAGCATAAAATATTTAGAAGGCTTTCATAGGGTTATTTTTACCCATAAAACTATGGGTAAGATGCTCAATTATGAAATCTCCTGTAGCAGGTTTTAAAAAAATAATCTTCATTGCTGGAAAGGGAAGAGCATATGTGATGTTTCCACTACGTTCCCATTAATGGCAATTCATGGCCCAAACCAATGTTTACAAGACGGTTGCTCTGGAAAAATCAATGAGTTCCAAATAATCAAGCATTCCAGAATCAACTTACTTTAGTTGTTTTTAATAGTCATATTTTTAAAAATATATAAGCTTCAGAGCTTAGAAACTATGTCAAGTACCAGTCAAAAATTTATCCTCATTTAATCTTCTGGAGCTCAATTTCTGGGCAGCAGTTAAGAATACAAAAGGGAAATTATCTGGGCATAGTAGCATGCACCTGTAGTCCCAGCTACTCGGGAAGCTGAGGCAGGAGGATCACTTGAGCCCAGGAGTTTGAAATTGCTGTGAGCTAGGGTGACAATACAGTACCCTAGCCCAGGAATAGAGCGAGATTCTGTCTTAAAAAAAAGGGGGGGGGAGAGAGAGAAAATAAAAGGGATTGGGGAGAAAAGGGAAAACTATGTCATTCCTCTCAAAAGAATAAAATACCATCACAGTCAGTGGAAAACTGTGCAATTCTGACTTTAAGGGTATTTTGAAAAAGAGGTTATTCCCTTTCGAGCTCTTTCCAAAGTCATTCCATTACAAATGTTAACACTCTCTTAAAGACTAGTCCAGTAACCCCAAACTCCAGCCAACCTAAAAAGTTGTCTTCCTTCGTCACTAATAGCTTTCTTCCAACAAAGCCCCATTTTGCCAGGACACTATTAGTCCTAGTGGGTCCCTCTCCCCTGGTCCCTGTGAACCAGTGGCCCAGCCAAACTTACAAGAGACAGGGGTACACCTTAGTCCAGGCAGGGTTATGTAGGTGACTTGCTCAGGCACAATGCAGGCTCCCTTCTCTGAGGCTTCATATCACCAGTTATCTAGCACAGACCATTTCTCTGCTGGGTAAACCAATATTCCTCTGGGACAGAGATTGGGTCTTCCTGTCCCTGGCTCTCTCAGCACATCTGGCTGCTTTCCCACAAACTGGCATCATGAAGTCTCTACTGACCTCCTATTTCCTTCGTAGCCCAAGTTTCCCAAAAGCTTGAAAGGGTCAGGAAAAACCTTCACTCTGTTAAAAGCCTTCTTCACCAGCACATTGTAGGGATCAGCTCAGTTCTTGTCACATAATTTCCTATTTTTTGAATAAATGAATATGGATTGTTTTTCACTTGCTTCTGTCTTCCCTTGACAGGATCGTTTGCACAGGTCAGAGAGCCTCCCCACTGTAGCATGGTCAGAGCTGCCTCAAACATCTGGAGGCTAAACTTAGCACTATATCAGAACTGTGCCACTTCCACACTGACAGGCAGTGTTTAGAATACCACGTTAACCTACAAGCCAGTGAACAAGTGTGATGAGGTCAGAAGGTCGGGTTGGGTGTAGTAAAGGAAAGACAGTGCTAATTTAACAAATGCCTCCTCAAGGTGTAGGAGTCACACAGGGATAAAGGAGTGGCAACCTGCAGGTTTTATCTGAAAAGCAGGACTTCCATTCTACCTTATATTACCAGATGCCCATCTGGACTAGTAGGTTCTGCCTTCTCCAAGCTCCCACCTCCATTTCTGGAAACACTCTTCTAAGAATGCAGTAGCCAAGGCTCCTTCATCCTTCCCTCCAGGAATTCTACCTGCTTCTCCTTCCAGCCAGATTTCTAGTCACTCTCTCTAGAGAAACTGTCATAACCTAAATGCCAGCATTATTCACCATTGTGAAGTTTCTGATGTCTGAAAAGGACTGAACTATGCCTGAAGAACTTTCCACATTCTATGCATTCATAAGGCTTCTCACCAGTGTGAATTCTGTAATGTTCACTAAGGTGTGCATACTTCCGAAAGGTTTTCTCACACTCACTACATTTATAGAGTTTCTCACCAGTGTGAGTTCTATGGTGTTCAGTAAGAGATGAACTATGAGCAAAGGCTTTCCCACATTCTTTACATTTATAAGGCTTCTCGCCAGTATGAATTCTCATATGCTGAGTGAGGCAGGTATTCTGATTAAAGCCCTTTCCACATTCATTACACTTATAGGGTTTTTCTCCAGTGTGGCTTCTCTGATGCCGAATAAGGCAAATGCTCTGAATGAAGGCTTTACCACATTCACTGCATTTGTAGGGTCTCTCCCCTGTATGAATTCTTTGATGTTTAGTGAGTGGAGTGCTCTGAGTAAAAGCTTTGCCACATTCCTTACACTTATAGGGTTTTTCTCCAGTATGAATTCGCTGGTGTTTTATAAGAGATGGGCTCTGACAAAATGCTTTGCCACATTCCTTACATTTATAGGGTTTCTCTCCAGTATGAATTCTCTGATGCTGAGAGAGGTTTGCTTTTGTTTGGAAGGTTTTCCCACATTCATCACACTTATGAGGTTTTTCCCCAGTGTGAATTCTCTGATGTTGTGTAAGATTTGAGTGTTTGCGAAAAGAAGAGCCACATTCATTGCATAGATAAGGCTTCTCACCAGTGTGAATTCTCTGATGATGAACAAGGTGTGTGTTCTGATTGAATGCCTTCTCACATTTATTACATTTATAAGGTTTCTCTCCAGTGTGAATTCTCTGATGTTCAGTGAGATGTGAGTGATTGCGGAAGGAATTGCCACATTCATTACATCTAAAAGGTTTCTCTCCAGTGTGGATTCTTTGATGCTGAGTAAGAAATGATCGACATCGAAATGTTTTCCCACACTGCTCACATTCATATGGTTTCACTCCAGTGTGAATTCTTTGATGTTGAACAAGGAATGAGCTTCGACTAAAGGCTTTCCCACATTCTCCACATGCATAGGGCCTCTCTCCAGTATGAGTTCTCTGATGTTGTGTAAGGGATGAGTTCTGAGTAAAGATTTTTCCACATTCATTACATTTCCAAGATTTTCTCTGTGTGGAGAGAGTTGAACATTTACTCTGGTCTGAAATCTCATTGGTATGTATATTACTTGTTTCCCACTGATGCAGGCTCTCTTCTGTAGAAACTCTGAGATGTGTAACAAGCCTTGAGGTCAAAAGCAAGCTTTTCGTAAAACTATATTCTTGACTAATCATTTCAGGGGGTGCTTCCTTGTGGATGAAAGTTATTCCCTCCAAACCTCCTTCCTGGAAAAGGCATGGCCCAGGAATTTGTCCAGGAGAGTTTTCCTTCATGCTCTCACATGCATATTTTTTTTCAAGAGTACAATCTTGGTATTCACCCTCTTGGAATCTCTTTACTACTGTCCCTGGTGAGTCAATATCATAGACATCCTGCTCTAGAGCAGGCTTGTTCGTCCATCCTGAAGGAAAAGAGCAGAGTGAATATCTCTTATGTAGGGCAGAGTTGAAGCCCCTGACAATGCAGAACCCTAACATTAACAGGACTCAGTAATAGCCTATGAGTTAGGGCCAATAAAAGCAAGCACGGCAAGCAATTCATAGTTGCAAGTGGTAGAAGAGATGTGCGTCACAGTAATTTGACCATTGTTAATGAGGAAACCCCATGAAAAGGGCAGCTATAGACATTCAGGGAGTGACGGAATGACAGACAACAGAGGTGAATGGAAAACAACAAAAAAGAACGCACAGGTTAAGATTAAGTCACGACAGGAAACATGAATAATTTGTATTCAGAGAGTGAAACATGGGACAATGTAAAAAGACAAATGCTTTAAAAGAGAAAGATAAAATATGTACTGGGGATAGGTAGGCCCCAGAGATATTCACTCATACCTGCCCCCAGTACCCCTATAGGAGACAGTAATTTGATCTCCTGAGCTTCACTTAGTTTCTCTTCTAAAATTTTCAAAGCCTTCCTACTACCTGGCTGTTTATCCCACTGGTTTCTCTTGCTCACTCACCTGGACAAGTCTCTCTCCCAATCTCTCTCTCTTCACGTTCTTGCATATTCAACATCCACAAATCTTCTCTTTGCTTTCAATGGAAAACACTTCAGGTTTGGAAAACTGGGAGCCCTGCTCATAGAGGGGGGAAAAAAGGTGGGGGAATGGATATCACTGTCCCAGCAAACAAACTAGAAAGAGTAGCTGTTGCCTAGTGATACTAACTAATACCTCACACAATACCTCTTCAGGGTATCACACATTTTGCTGATGTGGCTGCATCAGCAAAAATCAGCATTGGCTGCAGACTTCCAGATTCAGAAACCCTATTTGTCAGCTGTCTAAGAAGTGACAGGCCAGGATAGACATACATATCGACAAACATTCAAGCACTTGATGAATAAATCAGGATGCTATTTATTGCCTTATAATGATAAAGAAAAAGATTAAATGAATAGGAAAATCCAAATTAATTACTACTCTGTTCATCCTACACCAATCTACATAAAAAATTAGTTAATATAAGCAAAAGTTGCATGAGGCCAGGCACAGTGGCTCACGTCTATAATCCTAACACTTTAAAAGGCCAAGGCAGGAGGATTGCTTGATCCTAGGAGTTCGAGACCAGCCTGGGCAATAGCAAGACCTCAGCTCTACAAAAAATAAAAAAGTTAGCCAGGCACTGTGGTGTATGATTATAGTCCCAGCTACTTGGGAGGCTGAGGCAGGAGGACTGCTTGAGCCCAGGAGTTGGAGGCTGCAGTGGGGTATGATTGTGCCACTGCACTCTAGCCAGGGTGACAGAGCGAGACTCTGTCTCAAAAAAAAAAAAAAAAAGTTGCACAGGGAAAACGGCTTCACAACAAGGCTAATGTATTAAGATAGATTCACGAACTTCTACCATAAGTCAAGGAGCCTAGACAGTAGTTAGAAAATGTTAACTTGATACAAACTAGATACACTGTCCTTTCTTCTAGGTGTCATATCAATTAAACAGTTTTTTCTTCAGGCACACCTCAATATAAGAGCATAGCCTCCAGTTTAAAAACAAACAAAAAAATGTTGTAAAATAGGTTTTGACTTACAAAAAGATTACAAAAATAGTAGAGAATTTTGTTATATCCTGCTGTTTGAAATGTGAAGCTCACAAATGTTCACCCAAAAAATATCTCTCCACATAACCCTTAAGTGAGAAACAGAATTGGCAGCATTATTTCAAGGAAAAAAGGATGGAGAGTTGGTTTTGCCAGAGTGAAGAGCTCCAGAGGTATGAAAGGACAGAATAAGTCTGCTAAAGTACATAATAAAGTTGGTCCTATGGGCTTTTCAAGGTCTATGCCCTCTGATTGGGTTTTGAGGGGCTAAGAAGATCCTATCCAGGTTTTCCTCCTTCTTTTTCACAGGAGGGCTACTAAGGAGACGTTTCAGCTATCACACAGTCCTGCAGAGATCTATGCAGCAGAATGGGGACTGGGTGTAATCAGTGCTAAATGCTGGAAAAATGTCAGAAAATGCCCCCCCACCTGACTGTAGATTATGTAATACCTGGACAAAGACATTAAACCAATAATTTCAAGTATGGGAGTTACAAAACTGCAAGTATGCTGTGCTATGAAATGTAGCGCAGAGGAGACGTAATCTAGTCTGGGAAAAAAGCCTTTATGAGGAAGAGATAAACAGGAACTAGACAAGTGAAAAGGGAAAAGAATATACCAGTGAGATAAAACAGAACATATGAAAGAAATTAAGCTCAGTACTTTAGAAGAATGAAGAAAATCTAGCAAGGTCGAGGTATTAAGTATGAGAAATGAGACATAAAGACTGCGGTAAGCAAAGGCCAGATCAATCAGAACCTTGTAAACCATCTTAAGGACTTTACATTGCAGTGAGCAGAAAGACATAAAATGAATTTGAAAAGGTTTGATAAAAGACATGAATGATTAGATTTGTTTTAAAAAACATGCCCCTTTGCCCACAGTGCAGAGAAAGAGTGTGTGTAGGGGATCACCCCCTCCCCCCACAGGGTGGGAGTTCAAGGTGACAGCTAGAAGATCCTTTGTGAGACTGTTTCAATAGTCAGTAAGGGGGCTGGACTAACCAAGAGACAGAATCAACAGGAATGGATGAATATGGGGGGGAGGGATGAGAGAGAGAGAAGTCAAGTATGATGGGCCAGCTTTTGGCTTGAATGATGACAGTGACCTTTAGTGAGAATAAGAACACTGGTCTGGGGAGGAAGATGATACATTCAGTCTCGAAATATCCAAACAGAAAGCATAACATACACATTTGGAATAGAGAGAGGTGTGAACTGAAAACATTTTTAGGGGTTTTGACATAAAAAGAGTAACTGAAATCATGGGAATGTGGCTAAGAAAATCTCAACAGTAGGCCTATACATTTAAAAGATCCCTAAGCCAGGTGTGGTGGCTTGCATCTGTAATACCAGCTACTTGGGAGGCTGAGGCAGGCGATTGAGACCAGCCTGGGCAACACAGTGAGACCGTATCTCTATTTTTAAACAATTTTTAAAAAAAAGGTCTCTAATGCTCTAAGAGATATAAAAATAATTAAGTATATGACAAAAATAACATTTCTAATCATAAAAAAATAGATTATTTGTAAATTATGTTAGGGCTATTGTTAACTACCTGCAAAAAAAAACACTTAGATTCCTACATCATACCACACAAAAAAATAAACCTAAACTGATTAAAGGTTAAATATAAAAAGCAAAACCACAAAATTGGTGTGGCTTCCAGCACTTTGGGAGGCCAAGGCAGGACTGCTTGAGGCCAGGAGTTTGACATCAGCCTGGGTAATAGCCAGACCCGGTCTTTACAAAAAAAATAGAAAAATTAGCTAGGAATGATGGCACATGCCTGTAGTCCCAGCTACACAGGTGGTTGAGGCAGGAGGACTGCTTGAGCTGAGGGGTTCAGGGCTGTGGTGAGCTATGATAACACCACCGCACTCAAGCCCAGGCAATAGAATTTGTCAAAAAAACCCAAAAACCCCTACAAAATAATAAAATATTGACAAATGATTGATTTTAGGGTTAAGGTAGACTTTTCTAAGTATGATACAAAAATAGATAGGACAAAAATGGACAAATTTTTATCCATATGACAAAAATGAGAAAATCTGGCCACAGAAAAAAGCAATATTCTCTATATCCAAAGTACAAATAAAATTAAAAGACAAACAGACTAAAAAAAAGTATTCTAGATTTATGTATTAAGGGAAAGATAGATCTAATACACAAAGATTTCTTACAAATGAGTAAGGAAAAAAGATGAACTAAGAGAAAAATGGATCATACAACAAATATACCAAGAATTACAAAAGGCCAATAAACATATGAAAACAAACTTCCATCTCTGTGGTAACCAAGGAAATGGAAACTGAAAGAATGAAGAAAAAATTTTCACATCAAATAGGAAAATCTATTTTTAACGTTTAAGATTGGCAAAGGTGCAGGAAAAGAGAGCTCTCATACACACTGGTGGGAATGTCCACTGGTATCATCTTTCTGGAGGTAATCTGGCAATATACATGAGGTCTGAAAGTTGTAGCTTCAGTTGTAGTTGGAATGCTGTAATCACCATTTTCTGGATACAGAAACTCAGAACAGAATATTCATTCTGTATATACAGCATCTGTAGGGTACCTCAGAAGCTCCTCAAAGCCATCAGTATATCATAAAAATGCCTATATTCTTTGACATAGTAATTCTACTATTAGAATTTTCTCATAAGAAGTAACTGCCCAGAGAGGGGAAAAAAATGCAATTCTTTTGTTACCTATAAAAAATATCCTCTGTTTGTTTTTGGAAATAACAATTTTATTATTGGTGGACACTGAGGCTTAGCAAATTATGGTACTTCCATTTGGTGGAAATTATATATACATAAAGATAATTAACAATGAAAACATGGGCCAGGCATGGTGGCTCACACCTGTAATCCTAGCGCTTTGGGAGGCCAAGGTGGGAGGATCACTTGAGTCCAGGAGTTCAAGACCAGCCGGGGCAACATAGCGAGATCTCATTACCATGAAAAATAGAAAAATTAGCCAGGTGTGGTGGCGCACACCTGTAGTCCTAGCTACTCAGGAGACTGAGGCAGTAGGATCGCTTCAGCATGGGAGTTTGAGGCTGTAGTAAGCTATGACAATGTCACTGCACTCTACCCCTGTCAACAGAGACCTTGTTAAAAGACAAACAAACCAAAATGAAAATATGTGACTATCTGGAAAAAGATTTATATTATATATAAGTGGGAAAAAACCCTAGGATATCAAAATTTCAAGTACAACATAACATCACATATAGTTGTTAAAATATGTATGTGAGTAAGATCGAGAAGAAAAACTAATCATCACTGTGGAGATACAATGAATTATGAATGATTTTCCCCAACTTCCTCTATTATCTATATTTTGCCTTACTTTTAAAAATACTAACTTAAATCAATAATAATATATATCAAATTATTAATTGTGATCATCTCTGAGAAATCTGATCACAGTAAACTTTTGTTTTAGCACCTATTTTGGATGGGCAAGGTGGCTCATGCCTGTCACCCCAGCACTTTGGGAGGCTGAGGTGGGAGGATCGCTTGAGGCCAGGAGTTCAAGACCAGCCTGAGCAACATAGCAAGACAAAAATACAAAATTTGGGTGACAAACACCTGTAGTCCCAGCTACTTGGGAGGCTGAAGCAAGAGAATCACTTGAGCCCAGGAGTTTGAAGCTGCAGTGAGCTATGATTAAACCACTGTACTCCAGCTTGGGCAACAAAGTGAGATACTGTCTCTTAAAAAAAAATAAAAAAGAAAGTTTTCCCATAGGAATAAGTAACTTCTGTAATCAGAGAAAAAAGTGAAAAAACATAATCAGAGATGGCACAGAGATTTATGTAAAAAGATCACATTATGACCACAATTGTAAAGAAAACAGGTGAATAAATATTAGCACAATATCACATGATAGATTATGCAATAAAAATCATATTTTCAAAGAATATTCATTAGAAAATACAGTATGTTAAAACAGGAGGATTCAAAACAAAAAATGCATATATATACTAGCATTAATTATGCACTCAATAAATGGAAACTATAATTAATACATAGATATAACAAAACATACACATTAAAAGAGGACATAAATGTTAATTCTGCTGTTAAAAACAAAAAGGACATAAAGAAAACCCACTAAAATACTAACACACTTATCTCTAGGTCAGTTAATAGGTCACTTTACTTTGTCCTTTATACTCCATGTATTTCACTTTTCCTTCAATAAACATGTATTACTTCTATAGTCAGAAAAAGTTATTTTTTAAAAATCCAGAAACAAAAACAAAAATTGCAGATCCAATGGATATGGCATTGGCCTCCCATTCAGAATATGATGAAAGTGAATTGGACTGGGAGTCAGGAAACTTTGTTCCCGAGTGGGCCTACATGACAGGCTCTTTATCTGAAAAGGGTGACAAATTAGATAATATCTTTGAGTCCTTCCAGCTCTAATATTTTGTGAATCCTTGACAAGTTAATTCATGTAGAGCATTCGTAAAGACATCTGCCACATGGTAGGCACTCAGCAGGGGTTAGTTGCTATTATGTTTGATGCTACAACCTATCAAAAACGAAAGGCATCTTAGTGATGCCCACTCTCCTCTAATCATGGATCATCTGAGCTCTCAGCAAACTTTTTCTGTAATGAGCCAGAAAGTAATTATTTTCGTTCTCCTGGGCTAAACGGGCTATATGGTCTCAGTCTCTCTGTCACAACTATTCAACTTTGTAGTCTGAAAACAGAAATACATGATATGTAAACAAATGAGCCTGGCTATGTTTCCGCAAAAGAGTTTTGAAAAAAAAAGTGGTAGACCAAATTTGGCCCATAGTTTGCTGACCCTCAGGTCTATAAGTTGCCCAGAAAAGAATGTAGGTGCTTCTACAAATGCCCATTGTAGAATAATCTGATTGTTAGTTATTTTAAGATGTTAAAAGGATCATTCTACAGATCTAGGGGGAGATGGGTATTACAATGAAGGGTAAAAGGAAAGAGGCTCTTAATAGCCTCACCTTGCTAATCTACCTGAGAGCTGGCTTCCTCCTCAGACCTTCTAAGCTTTCTCCCTGCTCCTACCTCCTTACCCCTCAATTAGCTAAAGGAGTCTGGGTAAGCTAGCTGAGGTTGTTCGAGAACCTGAAACCACTCTTCCTTCAGTAAGATTACATTGAAATGTACTCCTCTTTGAAGCCCTTCTTGGCTTGCCTGTTGGCACCAAATAACACACTCACCAGGCTGTAGCAAAACACAGTATCTCTTCTGAAGCCTGGGATCACTTAGTAGTAATGTGCCCTTGGACAAGTTATCTATTCTATTTCTCAATTTCCTCACTTCAAAACTACAGATAAAAGGCTGCTGTGAAGACTAAATTAGCACAAATGTTTCAAACTATCTGGTATACAGTAAATGCTAAGTAAATGTAGCGTAAAATATCATCACTAAAATCTCCTTACATTATCTCCCAGCACTAGACAGGAAGCATCTTTCCATGTGGCAGGCTGCAACGTTACTCGTTCTGTAGTCTCACCCCTGAACTCCGTGTGATGCTTGGCAGGCAATGGATAATAACATTTTGTTGGGAGATATTAAGGTTTGCAAACAAGCCATCACATACATGCTGTCAATTGAGCCTACTGAAGAAAGAAAGGCACAGACTATTAGTACAATTTTAGAGATCAAGATCAAGAAACAGCCTCCAGAATTATAATTCCAATCTCAAGACTCCCCAAATAGCATACTTCACACTATTTGCTGTCTCCTATTAAGACAGTCCCTAAAGAAATTTCTGAGCTACAGTAGCCGGTGGGGAAAGTAGCTGGTATCGGGACCGAGAATTCGGAACTCCAGGATTGCGTTTCTGGACAGGAGTCTTAGCTTTTGATCATCCATCCATCACTCACTCATTAATTCATTCACTCCGCCGCTGAAAAATGGCGTCTATTTTGTGAAGAATGGCACTGTGCTGGGCCCTGGGATCTGCAGTGCTGAGGGTGCAAGCTGGGCTATGCCGGACCGACGGTAATGCCCCCGATTCCCGAGGCTCAAGCAGGCAGTAATTCGGGGGGGAATCAAGGCCAGGGCTGACTTCCCAAATAAGCCTCCAGCCCGCCACCTCAGCCGAGGCGCGCGGGGAACCTCTCCTTTCCCCTTCCTGGGGCCCAGACGCTCACCGTGAGATCTGGGGTCTCCCCGCGGGCGGCGCCTACGGTCCCAGAGTTGCTTGGAAGCCCAAGACACAGGCCTTAACCTATGGAGCCGGAAAAACAGTGGCGCGGCCGGTAGTGCGTCACCGGCGGGCTCCCACAGACATCCGCTGACTTCTCTAGGAAGCAGGAGGAGCATCTCTCTATGGGGCCGCAGAGGAAGGCGATTCCTCCTAGCCCAGGCTCTAAGCCCAGCCTTGTTTCCGTCCAAACCCAGCCGCGTTCCTCCTGTCCCGTGATGCTACCTGTGTCCGGAACACAGTGGCTACCGCCTTTCTCAGGAGGACTGTAGAGAGGAACGTTAGGGATGAAAAGGGTGCTGGACAGGAGTCGGAATGGGCCATCTCAGCAAGAAACTAGCATATTCCATCTACTTAAAGGCGCCCCCATTAGGAACTTTGAACATCCTTTGTCATGTTAGAATAAAGGACAAACTCCCAGTCTAGGCTCACACAGACTGACCTATACATAAGTATCTTTTATTGTGTTGTGATGTACATTCTGCTCTAACATTACTGAATTCCCAGTGGCCTCCGGAAATCCCTTACGCATTTCTGACCCTGAATATTTTTTCCAGGATTTTCCGTCTCGAATATTCTCCCTCCCCTCTACCTACTCCCGCAGACCTCGGCCATCCAATTTATACTGGTTCTTTAAAACTCAGTGCCAACTCTCACTTGACCACCTTGACTGTTGGTCAAGGTCCGACCACAGGTCTTTACACTACATTATCACTCTTTAAGAGTAATTCCAGCTCCAACTGACCTCCTATTCAATGGCTCCCTAAATATACACACGTGTCCACTTTCAAAGATATATACAAGTAACATCCCACCCAAGGGCAACTGTGAAGGACTGAATTCATCTCTATATGACTCTATCCAGTTAAATGTAGCTATTATTTACCATTATATGCCAGTGTTTAGCACAGTGTCTGGCACAGAAGGTATTCAATAAATACTCATTGGATTCATTAATCAGACACAAAAGTAAAGTTCAGATCATTTGAATTTTTGATAAATTGAAAAATGCAGATGTCATAGATTAAATCCAGAAAACCAGCTCTCTGCATATCTGAAAGGAAGTACCACCTACCTAGCTGGCATATTCCCATCTCATCGGCTTACACTATGCGACCGCTCGCTCCCTCAGCAGAATGTAAACTGTACGAAGGCAGAGGCCTTCTCTGTCTTGTTCATACTGTATCCCCAAGACCAAGAGCACTGGCTGACGTATGATAGGCACTCAATAGACATTTGGTGAATGACTAAGTCACCAGAATCAGAATTATGTCTTGAGCCGAGGAACTTCACTTTCATTGTTGATACTGATCCAACTAGAGTCTCATCTCTAAATATAAATAAATCACTACAAATTTTGAAGAACTCAAAAACAAGAAAGAGAGATTCAAATTCAACATATCTAGAGCTATAGGAGCTATGACAGCTGGTGATAGTTTATGTTCCAAGAAGTTATATCAAGTAGTTACTTCACATAGATGTTTATTGCTTATATATGAGAGCTAAGACTGTTGGAAAACCATCTTTCTTTCCACAGATTACCTAACGTACACACTCCAGAGATGAATGTTGCTTTCCTGCAGGAAATAAAATCCCCTCAAAAGAGATTACATGAAGAAAATGCCAGAGCAAAGTCTGTTGTTCTATGCAAGATGCAACTCCCAGTACAGTCACACTGGCTTGCTCCGAATTCATTTTTCCCTTTCTTTCTAACACTGTGTTTCCATTTACAGACAAGGCAAACAGGCTTATAGATTTTGACTCAACCAATGTCACACAGTTTGTATAATAAGGTAAAGGATCAGGTCAGAAAGCTAGAACTTTGATTTCCACACACAATGCCTCTGTAGGCTGCAGCAACAGATCATCCCCTCTTCCCTTTCCAACATTTCAGTTGCCCTTGTTTAGATTTTCTCCTTTTTCCTTACACCATCTCTAAGGGGGCAAGAACTACATACATAAATTTTAGATCCAGTGTCCACCAGTTTAGCAAGGATATTATGGCAAACACTGCAAGTTGCCCAAAAAATTCTCCTCATCCTTCTTACTAACCAAACCAAGTTTGGTTACACTGTGCCCAGATTTCTTAAGTTCATTTGTGGCTAAGGTTGGCCATATGATACAGCTCTGGCATAGAGCTTATAGATGAGGCTTCCAGGAATGCTACTGTGTTCCTAAATTAAAAGAACCAGGCTTAGTTGGAAAATCCTTTTTGTCCTTCGCATTTCCTCCTTCTCCCTTTCTAGACCACAGTGATGAGGCTGGTGATGTAGCAGCCATCTTGTAACATGAGGTGTCAAACAGAAAGATGCTGACCACATAAGGATGGCATGACTAGAGCAAAGAAGGAGCCTGGTTCTGGGACTGCTATACCAGCCCTGGACTGCCTCCCCTAGACACCATGCTAAATGATAAAAAAAAATAAACAACCTTTGGAGCATCCACCTTAGCTGGTTTTTGTTGCATGCAAACAAATGCTTTCCCAGCTGACTCACCTCTCCAAGAAGAACATATGAAAAAGTACAATCTACTGCTAGTAATTCATCTTCTCAATTCAGCCAGATAATAGGAAATACAAAGTCCACAGAGGTGAATTTCCCTTTTCTTTGAGGTATAACTACTGGAAACAGTTTTTCACCAAAGTAGGTTACATGAAGAAAACACTGGTTAGTTGGTTGGTTGGTTGGTTTTTTGAAGAATCTTAATAACAATCAAGAAAACATAGTTTAGAAATACACATTATTCATCTAAGTGATCAATCCTTGCTGGTAACTCAGCTCTCTTCTCCAAGAAGTTAACATAGTATACATAGTCAGTGCTAGATTAAGATTTTTGAGGCTCTAAGGATTAAAAGATATACTGAGCCACCCCAGCCTCAAGACACAATTTTAAAAATAATAACCATACCTAGCACTCTAGGAGGCTAAGGTGGGTGGATCACTCAAGGTCAGGAGTTCGAGACCAGCCTGAGCAAGAGTGAGACCCC
>CAUYSK010028155.1:0-15558 GCA_963575035.1 Avahi laniger | reverse complement strand
ACAGGCCGGGCATGGTGGCTCACGCCTGTGATCCCAGCACTCTGGGAGGCCGAGGCAGGCGGATCGCTCAAGGTCAGGAGCTTGAGACCAGCCTGAGCAAGAGCGAGACCCTGTCTCTACTAAAAATAGAAAGAAATTAGTCAAACAAGTAAAAATAGAAAAAATTAGCTGGGCATGGTGGCGTGTGCCTGTGGTCCCAGCTACCCGGGAGGCTGAGGCAGAAAGATTACTTGAGCCCAGGAGTTTGTGGTTGCTGTGAGCCAGGCTGACGCCATGGCACTGTAGCCTGGGCAGCAGAGTGAGACTCTGTCTCGAGAAAAAAAAAAAGTTAAAAACTCTGGATCTAAATTGTTAAGAAAAACAAATCTCTAAATGACTATTGAAGTATTCAAAGATATCTAAGGGAAAAAAGAATCTAACACATAACAGATAAATAGACAAAAATCCACAAGTGACACTTGATAAATAAGCCAATATAAACAGAGAATAAACAAGTGAAAAAATATTTATGGTGGAGTTTGTATTTAAAGAAATGCAAATTAAAAGCTGTATTAAGGTACAAAGTATTTCTGTTCTCTATTCCTCTACAGCTCTCTAGAGCTACTCCAGCCACTCAAGTCCAAAACCATGAGCCATTTTCCAAGTCTCTCCTCCTCCCCATCCAATCCATCAGTGCATCGTGTCTGCCCTTCCCCCAAAACACACCCAGAAGTGGGTCCCTTCTCCCTCCCTCCTCTGGTCCCATCCTGATGCAAGCCACCACCATCTCTTGCCAGGACACCATTAGCACCTCCTAACAGGTCCCCTGCCTCCACCCTGGCCCCCCTGTCCTGTCTCCACGGCAGCCAGAGCGCTCCCATCAGAACCCAGATCGCTCAGCCCTCACTCAGAGGAAAGGCCCCTCGTGACAGGCTCCTCCAGCCCCACGGAGGCACATTTCACTCTTCTTCCACAGTGACAGGCACACCTTGCTCATGTGGCACTGAGCGAGGCCCTCCTTCCCTGACTGCCCCAGTGAAACAGCAGCCCAGCTCCACCCCAGCCCAGGACACCCTGTGCCCTCGCCCTGTTTAAGTTTCCTTCACGGCATTTTAACCACTTACATGTCTATATATCCACTCGTTTCTTTTCTGTCTCTCCCACTAATAAGGGAAGCCCTGGTTTTGTTCACTGATGAATTCTCAGCATCTCAACAGGGCCTGGCATATAGAAGGAACTCAAAGATTTGGCAAATAAATGAGTGAATTAAAGAGGAAAGGAATCATGTTCATCTATGACTTTTGTTTTGCAAATATCCAGTGTGGTTCATGTAGCCAACAATGCCAACTACAAAGGGCATACAGTAGTCCTCCCCCTTAGCTGTGGGGGATACATTCCAAGACCCTAAAACCACAGACAGTACTGAACCCAACTGCCCTCAATCGGAACACGTTGCTGTGTGTGTCCTCCGCCCACAAACTTAATGCCTTTTCCACCTTGACTACGCACTTATCACACACTGTGACCATAACTGTTTCAGTTCGAGGCGCAACAGCAAAACTAGCACAAATTTATTTTTCCTTCCTCACAATTTCATGAACAAATTATTGGTTCTTTACTGGAGATCTTAGCAACCTCAGCATATGATATTTGTCTTTCCTTACTAAGTTGAGAACTTTTACCTTTTCACCTAAAAGAAACACTTCAGGCTTCCCTTTGGCACATCCTAATCACCAGCGTCACTACTCTTGTGCTTTACAGCCATTCAGTAAAATAAAGGGTGACGTGAACGAACACAAGTGTTGTGATACCACGACAGTCGATCTGATAACCGAGGTGGCCACTAAGTGACTCACAGGTGGGCTCGCAGACAGCGTGGACATCCTGGACAAAGGGATGATTCACGTACCAGGCGGGACTGAGCTAGACAGCCCAAGATTTCATCACGCTACTCAGAACAGTGGGCAATTTAAAACTTATGAATTATTTATTTCTGGAATTTTCCATTTAATATTTTCAGACTGCAGGTAACTGAAACTGCAGAAAGTGAAACCTCGGAAAAGGGGGGATGAACTACTCTAACAGTTTTAGGAGCCGAACGCATGCTACAAACCATAAAGGCGTCCACATCCTTTCAGGCCGACATCCTACACCTAGGCGTTCACCATGACAAAAAGGCCTTATGTGCAAAGATGTGCTCTGCTACATTATTCACAGTGGCAAAAAACCACGGGTGCGGTAGTAAAGCCACTTACGGTGCTATCATGAGCTCTCACAACATCTTTATAGACAGCAATACGTACAAGGTTTAAAAAAAAAAAAAAGCAACATACAAAACAGCTATATTGATTTAAAAATAGAGACAAAGACAGCAAGTGATGCATGGAAAATAAAGCTCTTGATTAATCAGTTATGTGGCGAGAAGGGTGGGAATCATCGCTGTCCTCCGTTTTCCAACATTCTGCCATGTTATATCATCTCTGTCATTTAAAAGGGAACAAGACTGATTCCCACAAGCACACCAAGACCCTTCAGTAGGGAAAGGACAATCTTTTCAACAAACGGTACTGGGAAAACTGGACATCCATATCCAAGAGAATGACCTTGGATCCTGCTGTTATACCACATATAAAAATTAACTCAAAAAGGATAAAAGACTTAAATATAAGACCTAAACCTAGCTGGGCGCAGTGTCGTGAGCCTGTAGTTCCCTCCTGAACTCACTTGAGCTCAGGAGTTTGAGGCTGCAGTGCACCCTGATGGCTCCTGCGAACAGTCACTGCACTCCAGCCCCGGCAACGTAGCAAGCCGCCGTCTCTAAAAATAAATAAATGAATAAAAATGCCTAACACTATAAAACTCTTAGAAGAAAACATAGGGAAAAAAATCCCCACATTAGAGTTGGTGGTAATGATTCTTGGATATGACACCAAAACCACAGGCAACAAAGAAAAAAAACAGATAAATTGGGCTTTATCAAAATTTAAAACTTTCGTGCACCAAAGAATACACTAACAAGAAAGTGAAAAATTACCCACAGAACCAGAGAAAATATTTGCAAAGTATCTACCTGATGAGAGTCTAGTATCCAGAAAATATAAGGAACTTTTACAACTCAAGAACAAAAAGACAAAAAAAAAACTAATTAAGAAATGGACAAAGGACTTGCATAGACATTTCTCTGAAGATATACAAATGGCCAATAAGCACGTGAAAAGAGGCTCAACATCATTCATCTTGAGAGAAATGCAAATCAAAACCAATGAGATACCACTTCACACCCGTTAGCATGGCTATTATCAAAAAATGGTGAGAAGAACTTAGAACCTTTGTGCACTGCTGGTGGGAATGTAAAATGGTATAGCTGCCGCAGAAAAACTTGGCAGTTCTTCAAAAAGTTAAACATAGAATGATCATATGATGCAGCAATTCCACTCCTAGGTATAGCTCAAAGGAGGTGAAAGCAGGGACTTAAACAGATACTAGTATACCAACGTTCACGGCAGCATCATTCACTCTAGTTAAAAGTTAGAAACAAGACACATGCCGTCCAACAGATGAGTGGATAAACAAAATGTGGTACATACACATAATGGAAATATTATTCAAGTAGGAGTAGAGCACTGATACATGCTACGACAGGGATGTACCTTGGAAACATTATGCTAAGTGAAATTAGCCAGACACAAAAGGACAAATATTGCATGATTCCACTTATAAGAAGCACACACCTGGAATAAGGAAATTCATAGTGACTGACAATAGAACGGTGGTCACTATTTATTGGGAGTATTATTTAATGGGTACAGAATTTCTATCTGGGATGATGAAAAAGTTCTAGAAACAGGCAGCAGTGGTGGTCACAAAACACTGTGAATGTACTTAACGCCACTGAATTGAACATTTAAGGATGGGGCCTTTGGGAGGTAGGTTTAGATGAGGTCACGAGAATGGGGTACTCAAGAGTTTAGGACCCTCACAAGAGACACCACAGAGCTTGCTCTTTCTCTCTCAGCCACGTGAGGACACAGAGAGGCTTCAAGCCAAGAAGAAAGGCCTCGCTAGAACCCAGCCAGGTTAGCACCGATCTCAGACGTCAGCCTTCAGAACTGTAAGAAAATAAATTTCTGTTGTTTAAGCTGCTCAGTTTGTGGTATTTCATTATGGCAACCAGAGCTGACTAAGACAGTATATTTTACCAGTGTGTGGGGGGGGCAGGGAGAAGAAAACAGAGAGAGAACAAGAGGACACTGTCAAACAGAAAAGTACCCCTAAAACCCAGGGGAGGTACACATACCAAAACACCTTGGAACAGTTTCTGTGGGGAGAGGAAGACGGGATGCCATTAGTCAGAACAGACAGCAAAGTGACCCAGGGGAAGGAGATGAGAAGAAGGAAGAAAGAAACAGGTTGAGGAGGTGAGGGGTGAAAGGGTTGGTCTTGCAAAAACAACAGGAAAATATCTAATCCCACGATTTTCCCAGTAACGGTTAAAGATCAATCCTATGAGTTCTCTCACTAACAGGTACCCTGCAGGAGTTCTGTTTTGTACAACTTCTGGAAAGAGCTGAATGGACAGAAAAGAGATGTAAATCTCTCTCTTTCAAAATTGTTTTTTTTTGAGAATCTGCTTTTACAGAGTTCCTGAGTAAACAGCAGAAGAATGAACCACAGCCTCAATCATAGCTGGAGGACAGAGTCACCTCTCCTGTGATAATCCCGTCTCCAAGGAAGACAGGAAACCAAGTCTTGGACTTTGACGTCCTTGCAGTTTTTGTTATCTACCTGCTGTCACTTTTGTTATCAACTGACAGCCATCACTATTTTTTTTCTCTTCATCCCCCTTAAAATCAGTGAGCCCCTAGGCATCACTGCTGGCACCCCCTTCTCTTTCTTTGGGATGCCACGCCATCTCCCTGCTCTCTTCCCCTCCCCTTTCCTTCTGTATTTCTCTTTCTCCCTCTTTCTCTCTCTCTCCCCCCCAAAGGATAAAATAAACTCTTTACTTTTATAACTTAATCTCTTCGTGAGAAATCTTTCTCCAGCCGCGCCATGAGCGCCTACTAAGTCTTTCCACCCTAACGAGAGGACACTCATGGACAGACACACATACACAGAGGACAGAGGCAATGAAGAATGACAAGGAACAGCAGAAGCCAAGTGAGGGAAGTGGTCTGCAGAGCTTTCTCCTCCAGCTCTGCTCCCCAGGGATTATGGGTCATCAGTCTCATGGTTCCCAATTCTATGCTTCATGTTAATGTGACCTCTGGGTTTCTTCGTCCTCCTGGCATTTCCTTGCCTCCCATATACTCCTCTCATCCAGTGGGCAAAGACAAGCCACCACCACCACATCAAGGTCACATGATAAATGACTTCCTGGATGCCTGCAGTGTGCAGAATTCAGCCCTGGCCTAACTGAACTCAAAGCACAGGGGCAGGAAGGCAACTAGTGCCTCATAACTGCGGAACACAGGGAGGGGCAAAGGATCCTTAATGGGTGGTGGCAGCTTCTCTAATCAGTCATTCCCGATATATCATAAAAAGACCCCCCACCCCTGGAGTCCCTCTTGAAATGAATCTTACCTGTTTGTAATGAAACCCAGGTAACTTCACACCAATAAAGAGCTACATTATTTAAGGCAGAGAACCAGAAAGGAGGGAGCTATGTGGACAAAGACCTCTATAAATCTGCACAGGGTCTCTAGCCGAATACTAAACCATGCGTACATAGGATTAAATTCCAAGAAGCAAGAACAGAATACCCAGAGAGATGCAAACTAAACAAATACCACAGTTTACACAGGGCCAGGGGACATTTGCATTTCAACAGGCCAAAGTGGAAAGTCCTGGGGCATTTAGCAGAGAGCTCAGAAAGATCACACCTTAGTAGTAGGGCTAAACCAGTCCAGAGTAAAGGCTAGTCTAAACCTACCTTAAACCTTTAAAACAAACCTAAAAACATCAAAGTGATCCACAAATAAATTAACCGTCTGCCAGAACAAAGTCAAATACTTCTTTGAAGGGAAACAACAAAACTCATCATTCGACAAGATAAAACTTGCAAAACAGAGCATTAAATCAAAATTATTAGACGCTTGAGGAACAAAGAAAATACGACTGATAACCAGGGTGGGGGTGAGGGCGGCAAGAAAATCGCTCGATAGAAACCGACCCAGAAAATGATAAAAGAATGGTAAAATTAGGAGAAAAGGGCATTGAGCTAGCTACATAAACAAGCACAACATGCTCAAGGATTAGCCAGGTGTGGTGGTGTGCACACGTCACCTTGCCTAGCTACAATGAAAATTTCTACCCAAGAAAGGTACTATAACTAGTAAGTTACAGTTACTAGTAACTAGTAAGTTATAGAATTTAGCAAGATCACAAACTCTCATATATTGCTAATGGTATTGCCAAATAGTATAACTACTTTCAAAACAGTTTAGCAAAACTTCTTATAAAGTTAAATATACACTTACTATTAACATATGACCAAGAAATCATACTTTTAGGCAACACAAGAGAAATGAAAACAAATGTCCAAAGACTTTTACACGAATAATTGTGCCAACTTTTTACATAATAGTCACAAACTGTGAACAACCCAAATGTCCACCAACAAGTGAAGGATTAAAAATAATTTGTGGTATATCCACCCAATGAAATGCTAATGAGCAATGAAAAAGAATGTACTCCCGACATGCAATAGCATGAATGAATCTCAGAAACTTGCTCAGTGAAATAAATCATATATAACAGAGTATACTGTATGATTCCATTTACATAAAATTCTTGAAAGACAAATCTAATCTACAGTGACAGAAAGCAGATCAGTGGTTGCCTGCAACCACAAAGGGGCACATGTTCTCTAGCTTGGGTGTGGTGGTGGTTACACAAGTAGATACATTTATCAAAAACCAGCCCGTGGCTCATGTCTGTAATCCCAGCATTTTGGGAGGCCAAGGCAAGAAGATCGCTTGAGCCCAGGAGTTCGAGACCAACCTAGGCAATACGGTGAAACCCTGTCTCTACAAAATATAAGAAAAATTAGTCAGGTGTGGTGTTACGTGCCTGTAGTCCCAGCTACTCAGGAAGCTGAGGTGGGAGGAATGCTTGAACCCAGGTGTTCGAGACTGCAGTGAGCTATAATCACACCACTGCACTCCAGCCTGGGCGACAGAGCGAGACCCCTGTCTAAAAAAAGCGAAACGAACCCATTGAACTCGTTGCTTTAAAAGGGTGTATTTCATTTTACGTAAATAATACCTCAGTAAAGTTTATTTTAAAAAAATCAAATCCGGGCCAGGCGCAGTGGCTCATGCCTGTAATCCTAGCTCTCTGGGAGGCAGAGGTGGGCGGATTGTTTGAGCTCAGGAGTTCGAGACCAGCCTGAGCAAGAGTGAGACCCCTGTCTCTACCAAAAATAGAAAGAAATTAATTGGACAGCTAAAAATATATAGAAAAAATTAGCCGGGCATGGTGGCGCATGCCTGCAGTCCGAGCTACTTGGAAGGCTGAGGCAATAGGATTGCTTGAATCCAAGAGTCTGAGGTCGCTGTGAGCTAGGCTGACGCCACGGCACTCACTCTAGCCAGGGCCACAAAGTGAGACTGTCTCAAAAAAAAAAAAAAAAAAGAGGGAACTAAATCTCTGCTACAGGTTACTTTGTTGTCAAAGCAAAATTCTGTTAATCCCCTAATAGTAAACACATAGGTTTCATTTCTATTCAATTGACTGCATGGACTTTTTTTTTCCTACCATAAAAAGAGCATGAATTATAGAGCAGGCAAATATCTTAGCAAGAGTTCCTACATGTGTAAAAATATAACCCAGAAAGGTGAAACAATGCACCCAAGGTCACGCAGCTGCCCAGAGCCCAAGTCCGCTTATGCATGTCCAGTGCTCTCTCCTCCCCGCCCCCGCTCTCCGCATAGCTTGCAGTGAGTGAGGTGGTATGGGTTATTTCACCCTGTTACCAAAAAAAAAAACACCAAGAAATCCTATTTAAATAAAGAGAAGATATGAGTACAAATTCTTCAGTAACAGTGCTGGAGGAGGGGGCCTCACGTAAATGTTCATCCGCGTTATCACAGACAACTCTTCAAGCCAGTACACTCAAAATCACCTCACATTTTAAACAACCATAGTCCTCATAGAAAGGAGGTATTTCAATTACACAGCACGCCCCGGTGAGTGGGCAGCCTGCCTCCATTTCTCATTAACACTGTCGAACCTCTTCACCAACATCTTTCGGTAGCAACATGGTACTGTTGAAAGAGTATGGGCTTTGGTGTCACCAGATCTTGGTTCTGGAACCCACTCTGCTACCAATTAGTTGGCTCCAACCTTGCCAGGCATGATGGCACACACATTTCATCCCAGCCATTCAGGAAGTTGTGGAGGGAAGATGCTTGAGTCCAGGAGTTCAAGGCTGCAGTGAGCTGTGATTGAACCTGTGAATAGTCTGGGCAACATAGTCAGAGACTCCATCTCTTAAAAAATTAAATTAAATTTAGGTTGGGTATGATAGCTCATACCTGTAATCCCAGCTACTTTGGGAGGCTGAGATAGGAGGATCACTTGAGCCCAGGAGTTCACGGCTACAGTGAGTTATGATCATGCCACTGCATTTTAGTCTGGGTGACAGAGCAAGACCCTGTCTCTAAAAAAAATTTAAATTAAAATTTTAAAAAATATCTATAACATCTGCACTGCCCACTTCAGTGAGCTGCTATAAAATTTTAACAAAATAATTAATTGGAAAAGTTTAGAAAAACTGTTAGGTGCTGTTCAAATGTAAGGCATTACAACCACGCTGTTAAGATTTCCCATATAGAGGGATAACCAAACGCTTTCCTGGCACGAGAGAAATTTACAACGTGGTAAAGGGGAAAAAAGGCTCCCTGCTGGCAAATCGACCCACAGGAGCTAACAGGAATGTTTTATGTGTGCACCCTGCCTCATGTCTGTCTCCTGGAAAACCAGAAAACACGGTTTTTGGTAAAACAGTCATCCTATTGCCTCAACTGTGCCACTGATCCCAGGGGCTCATTTCAACAGTAACTATCCGCCTATCTTCTCTCTCAGCTCTTGAGATGCCAGACTTGTTCTCAGGGACATTAAGGGATTATATTTCAGCAAAATCATCACCACAAATTTCATTTGCCACTTAACACTGGAGTCCTGAAGGGAACCTTACAGCTGCCCGTGGTTCCTAAATCTGGCTTGTCATCAGAATGACTAGGGGGTTTCCGAGAAGCACAGATCTTGAGCCTTCCCACATTTTCTAAATTTCCAGGAGTGAGACAAAAGAATTCATCATTTTTAAAGCTCCCCAACAATTCTGATGATCAGCTAGATTTGGAAAATCTGTCATTTTTCGTTTGCAATGACAACAATTAGATAGGGCCAGAGGTGGGACTGGGACCCAGCCCCTGACTGTCAGTTCAGGATCACAGCTCATCTGCTGCCTCTCCTGAGCTCTTACACAGGTTGAGCATCCCTAATCTGAAATCTCAAACTTAAAATGCTCCAAAATCCAAAACTTTGAGCACTGACACGATGCCACAAGTGGAAAATTCTACACCTGACCTCACATAATGGGTCGCAGTCAAAACACGTCAAAACTTTGCTTCATGCACAAAATTATTAAAAATATGTGTAAGGTTGCCTTCAGACTATGTGTATTAGGTGTACATAAGACTAAATGAATTTTGTGTTTAGACTTGGGTCCCTTCCCAAGGTATCCCAACATGTACATGCAAATATTCCAAAATCCAAAAAATTCGAAATCCAAAATGCATGGGATCAGAGGCATTTTGGATAAGAGATACTCCACCTATAATGTCAACTCTGAGTCCAGACCATTTCCCCTTCATAAAATGAAATGTTGGAGTCCTACTTGAAAATTCAAGCGTGGTCTTGTGGCCATTTTACTCAAACAAAAGAACAGTATCTAATAAGTTCTCTACCAATAGGTGCTCTGAGACGTCACACAGCACTGAGCCACCCCACTCCAGAGTCCTGTTACTGTCCAGGCCCTAGAACTTAAGAGCTCATCAACCCACCCTCTCTACAATCATCTTTCAGGTATGAAACTTACGTATGGCAGTAATCCCAATTATACAAATGGTAGATGCTAAAAACTACTGGCACTGGTCTTTTACTATTTTGGAAGTGGCAGACTTCTTCCAAATTTACATTCTCTTGGGATAGCTTTGAAATGGGTGGGAATTTCCTGAAGGCATGCATGCTCGTCACAGGGTGAGTCAGCCTGACAAATGCCTAGGATCAGAAAGAAGCCAGCTTGGGCCTGACACTTGAGTGGGGTCAAACAATCACAGTCCTGTGCTACACTTACGTGTACTTCACTAATCTAATGGAGAAGGATATGTTTACAGGGGAAACCACCAATGTCATGGAAAACAGAATGTAGCATACTTTGAAAGTGTGACTCACATACTACACAACTCCCTTCACCAAAAGGGTTTTGTTATATACTACCAGAAAACTTTTTTTTTGGTCTGAGGTAGGTTATTATACAGTCCAAGGCATATGAACAGGCCAAAGGGTAGGCACATGGGCACAGGGGACAGACAGCAGACAGGTATCTCTTGGAGTAACATCTGGATCTGTACGGCTGGTTGACTAAGACATAGTTTTACAGGACTGTCAGAAATCAAGTGAAATCCATATCTTGGATTTTACTGGAGGAAGATGATCAAAACCAAACGTCGAAAAAGGATTTTGGAAGGGAGCCTACAATGTAGCATGTAATGCCAGTGGCGGCAAAGATTCCTAGATAAAATGATGTTAGAGTTGGAAGGGATCTCAGCTGTGTTCCAATCCAACCTGCTATTTTACAGTTAAAGACACAAACGACCAGACAGAAAGTGACATGTCCAAGTTCACACAGCAACTAAAGACCCCGATACCCTGGTCACCATGTGTCCTACTAGACTGGATTCAACTGAGCTGGATTAACAAAATGGATCACAAGCAAATCCAAATGCACCATTTCATTGCAAGTATCATAAAGCCTCAACTTCCACCCCCTCTTTTACCCAGGCTATTTCTGACATTTCAGATTTTTCATTTGTTCAATAGCTGAACAAATGAATTATAGCAGAAAAGAAGGCAACTTTTAAACATATGCCTTTATATTCAATTTCAATATTTACTGAATATCTCCTCTGAGTCAGGCTTTGTCCTGGACCCCAGGAAGCACAAATGAACAAGGCGTTTCATTATTTTCATGCATGGTTCCACAACAATGCAGGCTATCCCTATCATGTGAGTACGGTTGGGGTGTGGGGAGCATTTAGAGCAATAACAATAAAGAAATTTGATTTTTTCAATATGGTTCCTGGTGAGAACTAATCCACATCACAAAAATCCAACAGTTTCAGCCCTTCACGGACTGAGAAGGGCAGGAACAGCAGAACAGCCAGGATGTCAGCACAATATAGGGCATGAACTCCGAGGTTTCAATAGCAGGAAATTTCTTCTCAGAGCTTTTGGGGAGATCAGGGTAGATTTTGGGACAGAAGAGGAGCTTGATGTGACCCCAAAGGTATTACTCCTATATCTGGCCAAAACCCACTGGAGACATGAGCTCCAAGAAAGCATATCTGACTTGTTCAAACACTTCAACTTTGAGGCAACTTGAAAAGCGACAGACAGCTGTGCTGGGTGAGAACCCAAGGCAGCTGCACCTTATTCCTACCTCCCAGTGACCAGCGAGCTTGGGTGGGATCTCCAGTCCCAACTTCTCCAGCTCTCGTTCTTTGTACTTCTCATACTGCCGGTACCCTGTGTACCCGCCACCTGTCACCAATAGAATGGGCAGGGGGCGCAGCAGGAACAAGGTTCGTGCAGGGGCAGTGTGGACTTTTCTGGTATCTGCAACAAAAAACAAGAACATTTTGAGCCTAGGAGACAGGAATAGGGAAGAGTCATGTAAACACAGCACCAATAGGAGGGCCTGGAGAAGTCAATGCATCTCAGAAGCCCTCAGTAAAGGTGACTGGACTCTTGAGGTACCCGACAGGCAGGTGCAACCTTGAGTTACTACTAAGACCTTTCTGTCCCCAAATTCTATGAAGAGTAAAGGACAGGCATCTCACCTAGGGAACAACAATGTACCTCAATTGCTACCACAGCCACAGAATTTAAGATGAAAACATTGAATTGCAAAGAAGGCAACTAATCAAGGTTGCCCACATGGCCACTGACAGGTATAGAACTGGCAGCCAGGTGCCATTTCTCACCCAGGACTCTTTGATCTTGCTTTTATAATCCAGGCCCAATTTTGATTGGGCATTGGTATTCTCAAATGCAAAATCTCATAAACTCTTACAACTCAACAATAAAAAGGAAAATAACTCCATTTAAAAATATGCAAAGGACTTGAATAAACATTTCTCCAGAGAAGACATACAAATAGCCAATAAGCAGTGAAAATAGAGACCATTTGTTAGGCCGGGCGCGGTGGCTCACGCCTATAATCCTAGCACTCTGGGAGGCCGAGGCGGGAGGATTGTTTGAGCTCAGGAGTTCGACACCAGCCTGAGCAAGAGTGAGACCTCGCCTCAAATAAAATTAGAAAGTAATTAATCGGCCAACTAAAAATATATAAAAAAAATTAGCTGGGCAGGGTGGCGCATGCCTGTAGTCCCAGCTACTCGGGAGGCTGAGGCAGAAGGATCACTTGAGCTCAGGAGTTTGAGGTTGCTGTGAGCTAGGCCGACGTCACGGCACTCACTCTAGCCGGGGCAAAAGAGTGAGATTCTGTCTCAAAAATAAATAAATAAATAAAACATTTGTTATAGGTTATACTGTAACTCACCAAAATTCATATGTTGAAGTCCTAACCCCTGGTACCTCAGAAAGTGACCTTACTTGGAGACAGGCTGTTTATAGAGGTTATTAAGTTAAAGAAGATGAAAGCACATATCAGAGTGATGCTCTTACAGGCAAGGAATGCCAGCAAACCATTAGAGCCTAGGCAAGAGGCACAGAACAAATCTTCACAGCTCTCAGAAGGAAGCAACTCTACTGACATGTTGAACTCAAACTTTCAGCCTCTAGAACTGTGGGACAAATTTCAGCTGTTTAAGCAATCTAGTGTGTGGTACTGTGTTATAGTAGCCCTAACAAACCAATACATCATTAGCAATTGGGGAAACGTAAGTCAAAACCACAAGTACTACTCACACCCATCAGAATGGCTGTACTCAAATATGTGTTGGAAAGGATGTGGAGAAACTGGAACCCTCTTACACTGCTGGTGGGAATATAAATGGGGCAGCCACTTTGAAAAATAGTTTGGCAGTTACTTAAATTGTTAAATATAAAGTTACCATATGACTAAGAATTCCACTCTTAGACATATACCTAGGAGAACTGAAAACACCTGTGCACACAAAAACATACATTGATGTTCAATAACAGCATTATTCATAATAGCTGCAAGTGGAAACAACTCAAATGTCCATCAACTGATGAATGGGTAAACAATATGTGCTATATCCATACAATGGAATATTATTTAATAGTAAGGAATGACGTATTGACACATGCTAGGACATGAACCTTGAAAACAATGTGAAAGAAGCCAGCCACAAAAGGCTGCATGTTGGGGCCGGGCGCAGTGGCTCACACTTGTAATCCTAGCTCTCTGGGAAGCTGAGGCGTGCAGATTGTTTGAGCTCAGGAGTTTGAAACCAGCCTGAGCAAGAGGGAGACCCCGTCTCTACTAAAATTAGAAAGAAATTAATTGGACAACTAAAAATATATAGAAAAAATTAGCCGGGCATGGTGGCGCATGCCTGTAGTCCCAGCTACTCGGGATGCTGAGGCAGGGGGATCGCTTGAGCCCAGGAGTTTGAGGTTGCTGTGAGCTAGGATGATGCCATGACACTCTAGCCTGGGCAACACAGTGAGACTCTGTCTCAAAAAAAAAAAAAAAAAAGGCTGCATATTGTATGACTCTGTTTATACTATGTATATCAAAACATGTTGTATACCCTAAATATATATAACAAAAAAAAACAAAAATAAAAAATTCAATAGCTGAATTATCAGCAGCTTATATAAAACCAAAGAGCACACCCTTTGTACTGCCTTTGACTTCCAAATGGAAAGAAATCATCTTGCTCCCCACATCACCATGCTTTGGTCGTTGTTGCTGGTTTGTTTTTTTTTTAATGAGCAGGTATAGATGTCATTAATCTCTTCCATCATCTATTTATTCCTAAGAAACCCTTACTAACTTAATAACTAAATACTGTATCTCTGCCCAAGAAAGAGTTGTCAAAAAGCAAAAACATTTTCTCTTTCTAACTATCTGGTGACAAGAGAACTGTTGTACCCTCCTTGCACTGAGCCAGCAGCCTAGACTGACTTGTCATACTCTACCAAATGCTTTCTGCTACACTGGTGCTTTCTTCAAGTTATAGATATCTTTGTCTTGTCTTCTTGCCGGGAACGTAGCCAATGTTCCCGGCAAAAAACTGGGTCCCTTTGGTAGAGTTGCAAGGGATAAGAAAATAATAGAGAAAAATGGAAAATAAATAAAAGAATACACAGAGACAAAGATATAGTTTTATAAGTTTATCAAGATTATAGGCAAAGTGGGATCTCAGGGGGCCTAGACCTTCTTCTCCGTGGGTCTCAAAAAGCCCCAGTGAGGTCTTTTTTTTTTTGAGACAGAGTCTCACTCTGTTGCCCTGGCTAGAGTGAGTGCCCTGGCGTCAGTCTAGCTCACGGCAACCCCAAACTCCTGGGCTCAAGCGATCCTCCTGCCTGAGCCTCCCGAGTAGCTGGGACTCCAGGCATGCGTCACCATGCCCTGCTAATTTTTTCTATACATTTTTAGTTGTCCAATTAATTTCTTTCTATTTTTAGTAGAGACGGGGTATCGCTCTTGCTCAGGCTGGTCTCGAACTCCTGAGCTCAAACAATCCGCCCACCTCGGCCTCCAAGAGAGCTAGGATTACAGGCGTGAGCCACCGCGCCCGGCCAACACGTTGAATATTAATTCATAGAGCAACAAGGACCTAGAGCAGTCCTGCGCCGTGGGATGAACGGTGGGCAGGTGCCCACTTGACAAAGGCAAGTGCAACTCACAGGGAATGGATTTCCCAGAGCACGCAGGTCCCGCGGCCCACAAGACCGCCACACTGACAGCAAGCCTGAAGCTCCGAAGGTCCCATCCAACCCGCTCCCCTCTACACTCCAGGAGTCCCAGCCCCACATGCACACCCTGGGTGAAGCCACCTGCTCCACACCCTGGAAGCTCTGCTCGTGCAGTGCTGACACCTGCCCCCTCCGGCCTGTCCCCGAAGAACCAGAGAGGCCACGCTGTCCTGGACAAGGACAGAGTTTGAGGAAGCAGAAGGCACAACAACGGGAGAACAGGTCAGTGGAGTCAGCCAAGAACACAGATATGCAGAGACACCTCAGACAGAGCATCTGGGGGCGCAAGGAAGGAGGGGTGGGGAGGGGTACCATGCTCCTGGGGCCAGGCCTGCTAGGACACAAAGGATAGTGCCCAGGAGAAAGGAATGCATCGAACTA